>CAUYRH010054063.1:0-10771 GCA_963574655.1 Perodicticus potto | reverse complement strand
GGGTTCGAATCCAGCCCGGGCCCACCAAACAACAATGACGGCTGCAACCAAAAAATGGCCGGGCGTTGTGGTGGGCGCCTGTAGTCCCAGCTACTTGGGACGCGGAGGCAGAAGCCTCGCTTGAGCCCAGGAATTGGAGGTTGCTGTGAGCTGTGATGCCACAGCACTCTATCCAGGGAGACAGCTTGAGGTTCTGTCTCAAAATAAATAAATAAATAAATGAATAAAAATAAATTCTGGGTCTCAGAGCCCAAAAGGACATGACCACACAAGGCTCTGAGCCACCGCCACCCATATCTGTACGTGCAACTCCCTCTGCTCGTTTTCTCCCATCAAATACACACCCACTACGTCCCTACGTCCTCCCCAAGTCTCTGCGGCAGGTCCCCGATTGTTCCCCTGTGGATCTTACAAGCCATCCTTCCTCACCCATTGTATCACATCCATACCTACCCACACACACCGTAAAGTTGATTAGTCTTGGTCTGTGTGCTGTACTTTGTTAACTAACTGTTCTTCCGTCCCTGAGCCCTGCACTCCCGTGTATCCTGATAGAAGTCCTAGCAAGCATAACTCATATCACTATAATTCTCTTAAAAATTTCATGCTCTGGGCTCAGTGCCCATACCTCAGTGAGTAGGGCACCAGCCACAAACATCGAAGCTGGGGGTTTGGAGCCTGGCCCAGGCCTGCTAAACAACAGCGACAACTGCCACCAAAAAATGGCCGGGCATTGTGGCAGGCACCTGTAGTCCCAGCTACTTGGGAGGCCGAGGCAAGAGAATCACTTACGCCCAGGAGTTTGAGGTTGCTGTGAGCTGTGATGCCACAGTGCTCTACCGAGGGTGACGCAGTGACACTCTGTCTAAAAATAAATAAATAAATAAAATTTCATGCTGTGATCAGGTGCAGTGGCTCACCCCATAATCCCAGCACTCAAATAAGCCAAGGCTGAGGCGGGTGGATTGCTTGAGCTCAGGAGTTCCAGACCAGCCTGAGCAAGAGTGAGAACTTGTCTCTACCAAAAAATCAAAAAACAAGCTGAGTGTGGTGGCAGGTGCCTGTAGTCCCAGCTACTTGAGAAGCTGAGGCAGGAGGATTGCTGGAGCCCAAGAGTTTGAAGTTGCTGTGAGCTATGAGGCCAAGGCCCTCTAGCCTGGGGTAACACAGTGAGACTCTGTCTCAAAAAAAATAGAATAGAAAAGAAAGTAAAAATTCCATGCTCTGTGACCCCTGGTGGACCTGAGGACAGACGAATCTGAAAAGACAGAGCCCTGCCTGTCTCCACTCCTGCCCACCCTCCCCTCTGCTCGCACATGCCTCCCTCAGACCCTTTGTACACACAGCGTGCTGCCCCTGATGTCCTCTCCCCTCTCAAATCCTATTCTTGGCAACTCATTTATGTCGTGAGGTTAATTTAAACTGGCTCTCTTAATTTTTTATAGGATCTAGAATTTTAACCTACCCTGTATGGGTGGAATGAAAAGATTCAGAAGGCACAAGGGACACGATGTCAGAAGGTTTGGACTCCGTGTCAGAAAACCTGCTTCTCATCCGTTTCTGGCTCCCGCTGAGCCCCACAAAGTCCCTCCCCCTTTCTGGGCCTCAGTTTCCCCAGCTATAAAATGGGGGAGTATAGGACCAGACGACCTACCCCATTCTGTCATCCTCCACCTTCATTCCATCCAAACTTGGGATGGTGCAGAACTGTGCGGAGAACACAGACTTTGGGACTGAAGAGACTCGGGTTCCAATCCTGGCTTTGCCATGTACTAGCTGTGTGACTTGGGGAGAATAACCTAACGTCTCTGAGACTCCGTTTCTCTTCCACACAGTAGAAAATAAAGTAAAAAACCTCCACCCATGTAGTACTGGCCCAGGAACTGGAGAGGGTGTTACGTAATAATGAGACAAATGCTACATAAAGGGCCCATCATCCTGCCTGTGCCTTTGCCAGGGCCTCGCTGGACAGGATCAGCAGGTGGAGCAAGTATGACACTGGTCAGGGTCTCCAGCACGGAGCCCCAGAAATCACACACAGAGGGCACAGTCTACACTCACATGCAATTCAAAAGCAAAATTTAGAAAAAGCTGACTGTTCGGGGATGTGGCCCATCAGTATCTGAGCTCAAGAAGTCTGTTCCTTGGCTCCCTGGGGGCTCCCAAGTACAAGAAGGTTTAATCAGTAACCTGAGAAATAGGTGGGGTGACAGGGAAGGCAGGGAGAGGGGTTGGGCACTTAGTGTATTTATATGACCACCCTTACACCAGCTCCAAGGGCAAAGAGTGCTCTTTCCATAGCAACCGAAGTCAACAGACTTTCACCAGCTTGAACTGTGGACTTGGAAAATGCTTGCCTGGGAGAAGGGGGAGCCCTTGCCTCCACGTGCACATGAGACACGTAACCCCTCCCAAGCTGAACCCGGAGTGGCTCCCTCACCAGCCGCCCTCTCCTTCCAGTGTGACTGCCCTACCCTCCTCTTTCCCTTCCCTCCCCTCCCTCAAGAAGCCAGGGCCTGATTTCTCCAGTCTTCCCAGCATTTCTCAGCCCAGGCTCTGCACACTAGTCTAACAAAACAAGACAGAAGAGTTGAGCCTTTCCATTTGCAATTAAAATCTAATCCTGAAGGAGAAGAAGAAAAAGCAAAGGAAGCAGAATCATGACATCAGTGGAGAGAGCATAAAAGCACCATCAGGGCAGGAGCAGTGCCAGTCAGGAGTCTGCACAAGCAGGAAGCTCTACCGCTGAGTGTTGGCCCAAACTCCAAATCCCCATCGATGAAAGTGTGCTTTACTGCAGTTATGTAAAACTTAAGTGCTAGACCATTCAACAGGGAAACAATAATCTCTTCAACAAATGGTGCCGGGCAAACCAGATATCCACATACAAAAGAATGAAGTTGGACCCCTACCTCACACCATACACAAAAATTAACTCAAAGTGGATCAAAGCCCTAAAATATAAAACTCTAAAAAGAAAACATGGAGGGATGCATTTTCATGATCTTGGAATTGGCAATGAATTCCTACAAATGACATCAAAACCATGAGCAAGAAAAGATAAAATGGATCAGTTAAACTTCACCAAGATTTAAAATCTTTATGCCTCAAAGGACACTGTTAAGAAAGTTAAAAGACATATCCGATAGGGCAGTGCCTGTGGCTCAGTGGGTAGGGCCCCAGACCCACATACCAAGGATGGCAGGTTCAAACCCAGCCCCGGCCAAACTGCAACAACAACAAAAAAAATAGCTAGGCATTGTGGCGGGCACCTGTAGTCCCAGCTACTCAGGAGGCTGAAGCAAGAGAATCGCCTAAACCCAAGGGCTAGAGGTTGCTGTGAGCTGTGATGTCATAGCACTCTACCGAGGGTGACATAGTAAGACTCTGCCTAAAAAAAAAAAAAAGACCAACAATCACCCTGGGGACAAAAAAAGAAGCCAATCAAAATCTATTAAGCCAACTTTTCTCTTTCCACCATTTTTGGGATATCAAGGGTATCTCAGAATTTCGGTGGTTTCCTGAGGGTTTTGCTTTGTTTACCCTCAAGAAGAAGTGACTTGAACACTTTCAAAGAAGAAAAAGTGAAATAAAGATAGAATGTGGCTCAGCCACTGTAGTTCAGTGGCTGGGGTGCCATGGCCACATACCCTGGGCTGGAGATTTTGAACCTGGCCTCGGCCTGCCAAACAACGACAACATCGACAAAAAAATAGCCAGGAGTTGTGGTGGGCTCCTGTGGTCCCAGCTACTTGGGAGGCTGAGAGAAGAGAATCGCTTGAGCTCAAGAATTTGAGGTTGCTGTGAGCTGTGACACCATGGCACTCTACCCAGGGCAACATAGTGAGACTTTGTCTCAGAAAAAAAAAAAAAAAAAAGAATAAATACAAGGCTTGGTCCAGTAGGTCAGCCAAGAGCTCTGCCTGGCTTTCAAGGCACCCAGGTGGCCTGCCGATCCTTGAGAAATCTCTGGGGCCTACAGTTTCAGGTAGGCTAAATGGTAGGGGAGCAGTCCCAGTGGATGGGTCCAGAGAGAGTAATAATCCCCCAGAGAGTTAGCAAGGAGCTGCTTCCAAGCAAATACAAGAGCCCTTCTGCGTGGAAAAGGATGATGAACTGAGAATCAGAGGCTTGGTTCTACTCCTGGTTCAGGTTCTGAGAAGTACTTTCCATCTCCAGAGTTTTCATTTCTCTATCCATACGACAGAATGGTCCCTTCCAGGGATGGCAGTGACCGCGCATGTTTAGTGCAGCAGCCATGTCCCATGAAGTCAGATTTTCACCCTAGCAGGGCACAAAGGCCCAGGCCTGCCTCTAAGGTTGGGGTCAGTCTTTGGGTATCACTAATGTCCCCTTTCTTTATAAGTGCCAAATAAAAAGTGTATATCTTATTGTGTACAACATGATTATCTTTAAATATGTATACACTGTGGGATAGCTCAGTCAAGCTAGTTAACAAACGCATGCATTACCTCACGTATCATTTTGTGGTGAAAATACTTAAAATCTTTTTTAGCAATTTTCAACATGACAATGCGTTGTTACTGACGGTGGTCACCATGATGTACAATAGATCTCTTGAACTTATTCTCCTAACTAAAACTTTATACCTTTTCACCAACCTCTCCCCAGCTCCCCACCAGCCTCCAGCCCCCGCCCCATAACCCCCATTCTACTCCCCGCTTCTGTGAATTCACTGTCTTTTGATTCCACAGAGAAATGAGATCATGCAATATTTGTCTTTCTGAACCTGGCTTATGTCGCTTAACACAGTGACCCCCTGGGTTTGTCCATGGTGTCAAATGACAGGATTTCCTTCTTTTTCTAAGGATGAATGGTGTTCCGTGGAGTATGTACACATTATGCATTCACCCGCTGGCGGACGCTTACACTGATTCCCTATCTTGGTCGTTACGACCAGTGCCACGGGGAACAGGAGGTACAGTTATTCAAGATACTGATTTTTACTCCTTTGGATAATTTCTTTTTTTTTTTTTTTTTTGCGGTTTTTGTCCGGGGCTGGGCTTGAACCCACCACCTCTGGCATAAGGAGCTGGCGTCCTACTCCTTTGAACCACAGGCTCCACCCTCCTTTGGATAATTTCAATTCCTTTGGCTGTATACCCAGAAGTGGGCTTGGAGGAGCATATGGAAGTTCTACGCCTAACTCCCTTTTTATCTTCCTTTACAAACAGCTTTCTCTGAACCTTCTTGAACCTGTTTACTTTTTCACCCTGCACCACACTGGAGAACGAGAAGTTTCGTGGAATTCCATCAACTTCTTAATGCATGAAATGGGACTTTACCTTAGAAGGCTTAAGAGACCAAATTAATAGAAACACACAGAGCTGCCTCTTGGCAGGCAGCTGGGGAGGGAGCGTGGGCAGCCAAGAGGGCCACGCCCAGCCCCCGGGGCAGTCAGTGGACTCACCGAGATCTTGGTGAAAATGTAGAGCAGCAGGGACAGGACGGAAAGGTAGACCTGGATCCGCTTGCCTCCAAACCGCTTCCGAAGGTACTCCGGCATCGTCACCACCTGCACAGGATGCGAGCAAGGTCACCAGCCAGCCTCAGTGACCAAGGGCCCAGAGCAGGCAGAGCAGTGGGCCCAGCCTGATGTGAGAGCTACGGAAGGGCAGTCAAGGATTCACAACCCTCCCTGGGCAGAGAGGTCTGCAAGGTGGCCAACGGGCCCTTGACCTCCGGCTGTCAGCTCATTTTCATTCCATGGGCCCTCCTACTATTATCTCAGCACATAGAAGGTGCCCAGTAAACAGCAGTTGTTGAATGAATACACAACTAGGCATAACTAAGGAGGCAGGTCCTTGCCCTGGAGAAGAAAGGAGGGCATATTATATGTGTGTGTGTCTGTGTGTCTGTGTGTGTGCCTGTGTGTCTGTGTGTGTGTGTGTATCCAGAAGGAGAGGATATTATACAGGTCATCCATAAAGTTCATGCGCAATTTAAAATAGTTGTACAGGCTCAGCGCCTGTGGCTCAACGGGCTAAGGCGCCAGCCACGTACACCTGAGCTGGCGGGTTCGAATCCAGCCCGGGCCCACCAAATAACAATGACGGCTGCAACCAAAAAATGGCCAGGCATTGTGGCAGGCGCCTGTAGTCCCAGCTACTTGGGAGGCGGAGGCAGGAGACTCGCTTGAGCCCAGGAGTTGGAGGTTGCTGTGAGCTGTGATGCCACGGTACTCTACCCCTGGGTGACAGCTTGAGGCTCTGTCTCAAAAAATAAAATAAAATAAAATAAAATAGTTTTACACTGTACATGCACACAAACTTTATGGACATCCTATATATGTGTATGTGTGTGTATATGTATCCAGCCACTGCTAATATAATAAATATCTCTATTTTTTAACATTACATGGCTGGATACTTTCCGGGTAGCCACTGTGTGTGCCCGTGTGTGTATATACAGTCAACCCTCCTTATCTTTGGGTTCTGCATTTGAAAATTGAAAATACTTGGGACTTGGCGCCTGTGGCTCAAGCAGCTAAGGCGCCAGCCACATACACCTGACCTGGAGGGTTCAAATCCAACCCAGGCCCACCAAACAACAATGACAGCTGCAACCAAAAAATAGCCTGGCATTGTGGCAGAGGCCTGTAGTCCCAGCTACTTGGGAGGCTGAGGCAGGTGAATTGCTTGAGCCCAGGAGTTGGAGGTTGCTATGAGCTTTGATGCCACAGCACTCTACCCAGGGTAACAGCTTGAGGTTCTGTCTCAAAAAAAAAAAATATATATATATATATATGAAAAAACATTAAAAAACAACAATACCTGGCCCACACCTGTAGCACAGTGATTACGACACCAGACACATACACTGAGGCTGGCAGGTTCAAATTCAGCCCAGGCCTGCTACACAACAATGACAACTACAACAAATAATAGACGGTCGTTGTGGCGGGCGCCTGTAGTCCCAGCTACTTAGGAGGCTGAGGCAAGAGAATCACTTAAGCCCAAGAGTTTGAGGTTGCTGTGAGCTGTGACACCATGGCACTCTACTGAAGGTGACATAGTGAGACTCTGTCTCAAAATAAGTAAACAAATAAAATAAAGATACCACAATAAAAAATAAAAGAATACAAATTTACAAAAAATAAGGTAAGAAAACAAGTTCCAGAGCAATAATATAGTACTAGGTATCATAAGTAACCCAGAGATGATTTAAAGCATACATGAGGATGTCCACGGGTAATATGGAACTACTATACCATTTTATAAAAAGAATGACGCATCTGTGAATTTTGGTATCCTGGGGGCATCCTGGGGCCAATCCCCTCTGAGATTGACTGAGATGCTGAGAGATGACTCTTCTCACACGTATTCCTATTCTGAGGACCGGTGCAAACAAGACATCATCCCAGCGGCATCCTTCCAGTGTACCCAATAGCTGGCCAGGCTGGATATGCCTCCACCACGCTCTGCACACAGGCAATACCAAGGATTGTGGCTGCAGGCCTGCCCGACCGGTCTCCGGTCTCCCAGCTCCCTTCCACAAATTGCAGCCACTCTTTTTATCTTGCTCTGTCAACCCTGAGCCTGTTGTTGCCTGGGACCAGACACATGTCCCCAGAAATCTGTGAGACTCCAGCAGAGTCTGCTCTGTTTCTCCCAAATTGCTTATAACTCCTAATGTGTAGACTTAGAGACTTATCTGTGGTAGGTGCCCATTATACATGGATCTCATTGAACAGGTGATACTAAAGCTGCCCTGTGCGTAATTTCAGATAGGCACAGTCAGGAGACGAGCATGCGTTTAATAGCTGAGTAGTAGCTGCACGCTCAGCAAACAAGAGCCTGCCGATGTGCGTAAATGACAGGGAAATACAGCTCTTTTTCCCAAGCTGCTTCCCCTCTAAGGCCAAGGCTAGAGACGGTTATACATAAGAGCAAATGCTTGCAGGGCAGCACCAGTGCACACCCAGGGTGAGTGGATGTGATGCCCCAAAGGCGTCTGAACAGAGTGAGTTTACCCAGGGGAGCTTCCTAGACGATAGAGTCATGAGCAGGAACTGAAAAAAATCATTCAGACTCAGGCCCAGTGGATCTGTTTAAGGCCCTTGTGTGCCGCCAGGAACTTTATTACCCGGGAGAGAAAACCGACCCAACGGGTTTTCTCTGCCATTTATCCCATAAAGTCTCCTCTGCCCTCCAAGAAGACCAAGCTCACGGATTCATTTGTCAGCAGGAAATGGAATAACACGGCAGATACTTACCCCAGCCTTGATGTAGATGGGCACAAACACCCAGCCCAGAATGACTACTAAAAACAGAGCCTGAAACCAAAACAAGAGGTGGAGTCAGACCAGGAGGAATCTTAGTGCATCCCAGCTGCTGGAAGGGCCCCTCAGTTGCTTCAGAAAAACCACTCAGCATTATCTCTTTTGGGCTTTGAGGACACTCCCTAGGGAGCCCTGGGAAACTGGAGGAGGCCTTGCTGCCTGGCCGGCCTATGGAACAGCAGCTGGGCAGCAGTAGAGGGGAAGCCGGGGGCCTGTCCAACATCACAGCCCAGCCCCAGTCAGAGCACTGAGTTCTCCTTTGTCTCTTTCCTGATTTACAAAGTGCAAAATACCATTAGGAGAGCCCCCATCAACATCGCCATCATCACCATGGTAATCTGGTGGTAAACTCTAACATGGCTAGAAGGGACTGGGGGCCTTGGCTTTTTAACATCAAAGAAAGAGAAGAACTACTATTGGTATCTTATCAGAGGAAGGGTAGTGGGGCCCTTGGACTCCCAAAGCTATTCCCCTTCTCTATCTACACCCTGGGGGTGGTCCTGTGAGGCTCCCCAACACGTGGAGCCCCAAGAAGCAGAGACTAAACGGGCTGACCGTTAAGGCTCCTTCCAGCTCCAGGGCCTGGTGGCTCTGGTGTTACTCACGTTCCATTCAAAGGCCCCAGTGGCGATGCCAGAAGCTGCCCCAGTCCCAGCCAGCCCCACAAAGTGGCCGCTGCCGATGTTACTGGCGAAGAGAGAGGCACCAATCTGGAAACACAAAGATACGGTAAGGTGAGGATTCTGTGCTCAAGCAGGACACCAGGGGTGGCCCACAAAGAGAAGAGACACCTGCCAAGCGGACAGGAAAGAGCAGAGGCAGGCTGGGCCCGGGACTGCGCCCTGGGCTGGGTTCCATTAGCACCTCTGGTTCTGAAGGGACCTGCAGGAACTGGGAAAATAGGATGAAAGGGAGAGGATTGGGGGAGGAGCCGTGGGATGTACCCCCAAATCCAATCATCTGCAAGTCTTTTGGGAGCCCATTGCCCAGTAGTGAGGAAGACACGGGAGGCCTCCTCCAGAAGTCTGCCTTTCCCCTCCATGTCCTCCAGCATGTCTGCAGGCTTAGACTCTGGCCCAGTTCAGGTCCTCAGGGAATGTTGACCATTTCCTCAAAAGGAATCATTTAAAAGAAACCCTCTGGGCCTCAGTCACATTGTCAAATAAGGAGGGATGTGGAGCCGGTGATTTCCAAGTGATTCTAGCCGTTAAGTTCGATGGGTTCATGGATACCCAAGTAATTACAGGTAACAATGATAATTCTCTAAACCCATATAGTACTTTTATTTTTCTACACAGGTCCTAGAGCCCACTTAAACACATGCACAAGACGCTGAATTTTGGCTTCCGGCTGCCAAAGCGAGTCCGTGCTCCCACTTTCCTCAGGAAGGCCCTGGTGTCTCTTCTAGGTCCCTGTCACCCTGTGACTCGCAGGTCCTACAAGATCTGTAAGGATGATGATGGGATGACACGGAAGGCAGGAAATGGAACTGTTAACACTCAGGGATGTGGCCATAGAGTTTTCTCCAGAGGGGTGGGATTACCTGGACGCTGCTCAGCGGAATTTGTATAGGGATGTGATGTCAGAGATCTCCAGACACCTGGACTTTGTGGGGTAACGAAGAGAGATTTGATTTGGGAAGTACAAAGAGAAAGTTTAGAGCACTTCCAAAGAGCGTTGGTAGTGGGTCCCTCTCACGGAGGAGAAAAGCACTACAAGGCGGCACCTGTGGCTCAAAGAAGTAGGGCACCAGCCCCATATGCCAGAGGTGGCGGGTTCAAACCCAGTCCCAGCCAAAAAAAAAAAAGAGAGAGAGAGAGAGAAAAGCACTACATAGTAGAGGGAAGCAATAACCAGTTTTTCAAAAGCCCCAGAGATACCCAAGACTTTGGATATGGGATCGGATTATGTGTTCAGTCAAATATTTCTGAAGACCAGAGACTTAAAAGTGAAGAGAATATTTCTAAATGTTATCAATTTGATGAGTCCTTCATTAAAACTTTATTATCCTTCCACCAACAAATATTACCATCAGATGCCAAAATGTACAAATGTAATCAGTATGGCAAGGTGTTTACCCAGTTACCACTGCATAATCAATATCAGGAAATAAACAATTGAAGGAAACATTACATATTCAATAAAACTTTGATGTATTCTATCCAGAGCTTTATCCTAAATAGTTACCAAGATATTGATGTTGATATGAGAAAATATCAATGCAATAAACCTGAAAAATTCGTAAACCCCGTCTCATGCTCTAGAAAATATCAGAAAGCTCAATATCCAGAGATCTAGTACAAATGTGAAAAATGTGAGAAAGTCTTTCACCAATGTTGAAGGCTTATTAGCTATGAGGATATCCACAGTCAAGAGTTTTTCTATAAATGTAATAAACAGGTTGAAGCTTTTTCCCAGTCAGAGAATGAGTCTCAAAATCAGGAAATTCATATTGGAGAAAAATCATGC
>CAUYRH010054062.1:0-12600 GCA_963574655.1 Perodicticus potto | reverse complement strand
AATAATTTTATTAAATCATAATTGTGTACATTGGTGCAATCATAGGGCAGAATGTGCTTCATATACAATCAGAAACATTTAGATTGTACTGTGAGAGATAGCCCTCATAGCATTTTCTTAATCACTATATAAAGACATTGATACTCTACATTTAATGAGTTTCACCAGTACCCTACTTCTCTGACCTTGTTACAGTGTTTTTACAGCAATTTAAAATGGTTATATGATCAAATTTGTTAGTCTTTTGTTTCATGTTAAGAAGAGTCTAATTTATCTCAAGATAATTTAGACATTTCACCTATGTTTCTTATTCGAAGTTTTGAAAAGACGTTTTTGTTTATTTGTGAAGATCTCATTATTTTCATGTTAAAATAAAAAAAAAACCAAAATAAAACTTAAGATAGGGCTCCAGTATAAAATTTCCCTAAACAGGCTCAGCACTTGTAGCTCAGTAGCTAGGGCGCTGGCCACATACACTGGAGCTGGCAGGTTTGAACCCAGCCCGGGCCTGCCAAACAACGATGACAACTACAACCAAAAAATAGCTGTGCATTGTGGTGGGTGCCTGTATTCCCAGCTACTTGGGAGGCTGAGGCAAGAGAATCACTTAAGCCTAGCAGTTGGAAGTTGCTGTGAGCTGTGATGCCACAGCACTCTACTGAGGGCAATAAAGTGCCTAAAATCATCATCATCATCATCATCATCATCATCATCTCCATTCTCTCTTCTGAGTAGAATTGCTATCTTTATCATATACTAAATTCTTATATATATTCTTTGGCCTTCTCTGAACTTTCCAGTCTGTTTCACTGGACCGTGTGTATAGTCTTGCCTGGTACTTTATTGTTCTAATTACTATTGTTTTAATGTGTTTTTGTAACAGGGAGGCCTAGACTACACTTGCTATTTTTTTAAAAAATATTTCTTGGCTATTTTCACGTGGACTATTTTTCCAGGTGACTACGAAATCATTTTGTCTGACTCTTCCAACAAATCAAACAAAACCCCTTTTGAGATTTCAAAAGGGGTCATACTGAATTTATAGACTAAGATGGAGGAAATCTACATCTTCACACACTAGACCTCCTCCTTCTATCCAAGAACAGAGTTTTCATTTCATTTTATTCAAATCTTATCTTGTGTTTTTCCATGAACGTAAGTTTTCTTTTTTTTTTGAGACAGAGTCTCAAGCTGTTGCCCTGGGTAGAGTGCCGTGGCATCATAGCTCACAGCAACCTCAAACTCTTGGGCTTAAGCGATTCTCTTGCTTCAGCTTCCCAAGTAGCTGGGACTACGGGTGCCTGCCATAACGCCAGGCTGTGTTTTGGTTGTAGTTGTCATTGTTGTTTGGCAGGCCTGGGCTGGGTTTGAACCCTCCAGCTCTATTGTATGTGGCTGGTGCCCTACCTCTGAGCTACAGAGGCCAAGCCATGAACATAATTTTTAAAGGCTTTGTAATACATTTTCTATGGATTTACCACATTTATCCGACTGTTCCCTTATTGCTGAACTGTTGGATCCATTCCCACCTCTTTCCAGATCACGCAGCGTAGCAGAGAGTGTTAGTGTGCTTTGCTGTTTGACCACATTTTGCTGATTTCCTTAGAATACCTTTCCAGTGGATCAGAGGATCCTGGCATTGTAAAGGCTATTGCAAGTGTTGGGAGACAGCTTTTTAGAGAGGCTCAAACAACTTACCCTCCTACTGGCAGTAACAGAGTTCCTGTCTGGCTGAACTTTCATCCGCATTTTGAGTGTTAACATTAATGGTATCTTTGCTAAGTTGATGTGGATGAGTCAGGTGGTGGGTGGGACCCAGCCCTGGAAGGCTGCCTCCGCTTGTCTGTAGGTGGATCTTTTCTTCTTTTCTCCTTTGCTACATGCTTTTCTCAACAGAATACTCAGGGGGGTAAGATCACCTTTGAGCTGACTTTGGAGATATTTCATTCAGCACATTCTTAGGTCTTTTGAAAATTTCATTTGTCTACTGACATTTAGGAATGCAGGGTAAATTTTGAGAGGTGTCTTTCCATTTTGCTGTCAAAAAATTGTTTAAGAGTAGACGAAACAGATGAGCACCCCCACTGCCACCGCAACGAACATATACAAGTGGCTGAGACCCTGCAAATAACTTGGAGTTGACTTGTGCCAAGGTTGAGAGGAGGTTTCCACATTCCACTCCCCTCCCCCACCAAATAGGTCTCTGCAGCAAAAGCATTCCTCCTGCTTTCCAGCTGACAATGTCACTTGGATTTTCCAAGCTCAGAACCCACACGTGTCACTACAAAGGCCTGAGATGGACACCGAGACAGCCATCCTGTAATGCTTCTTTGCTCCGGTTGTTATTTACTCTTGTGTACTTTAGCAGGCTTTGAGTGTGGGAATTAGACATTTCAAACGCTCTCCTTCCATCTGTAAACCCCTTTTACTGCGGCCACCTTGCTACGGAACCCCCATCAGGATTTTTCGGTGGGGTGGATCATACTTTTACAGGGTGGTTTCTTTCAAGGTGAGTCTATTAGGTTTCTAGGATGTTTTAATGGGAGCAGTGTAATTGTAGGGTGTCACCAGGACCCTGGCAGGAGGTACTTTATAAATCAGATTATTATGCTTAGTTGTGCTAATGAACATTTATATGCCCTAAATCCTTCATATAGCAGTGGGATAGTAGCTCTTAAGGCCATAGTTACTATTTTGAGTTGGGCTCACTTGTAAAACTGATCTTTTTATTGCGAAGCTGTTTTCGGTTAGAGAAGTACATGAAACCCTTTGAAAGACAGAATTTCAATTTTGTGGTTTCTGTCTTACATAGTTTAAATGGTAAAATCATTACACACATATATTTTATGTATATACACTACGTCTGTATAGTATAAACTTTAGAACCGAATAGCTAAAACAGTGCTCCTGAAGCAGGACTTCTTAATAATGGAGAACTGCGAAATCTAAGCAGAATCTGGCCACATGTGCAGCCTTCCCTCCGCCAACATTAATTGAGACAGGTTCTCCCTGGGTTTGCTAGTGTGTTTCTTGGAGTTTGCAGGAAGATTAGAAAGCTGCACAGGCCATGCGCTGTGGGGAGCCTAGCACGCTGGTGTGCACTGACACGGGGTGCTGAGTGTGTCTCACTCCTGGGCTCTAGACTGGTGGGAAGAGCAGGGACTGGCACAGGGAAGTCCCCCGTCCCCTGGAAACCTGTGCGGAGGTTCATGGTGAGCAAGTTGAATGAACCATGGGCAGCTTGCTATGCTAGTTTGTGATGTGTAGATGTGACTGGAAACTGTGTGACGTGGGGGCATGGACCATTTGCTCTCACCATTTCCACAGTGAGAGGGTCAATCCTAAGTTTCAAGAGTACATTTTTTAGTCCAAAGGACCAGCCCTCAGTGGCGGTGACTTCATGGCATCATTCTGTTACTTTGTGTCTGTGATCCCGCCCGGACCCCATCTCGCATTTGCTCCTGACGTTCAGCTTGCACACGAGCTCAGGCCCCCTCGGCCATCGTTCCTGCAGATCTGCCTCGGTCTGGTCTTACTTCCTCTGTGAAGCCTTTTCTCATCACGGGCATTGGCAGACATTAACTGCCTCAGCTGTGCCCCCAACCTGTGCCCCGCCTCGGATATTTATAAAGAGGCAGTATGTAGGGTGGCTAAGAGTTTGGCCCTTGCAGTCAGACACCCGGTTTGAGTCCTGGCCCTTATGGATGTGTGACCCTGGACGTGACAGTTCACCCTCTGAGCCTTAGTTTCTCCTGGAAGACTAGAGCACACTCTGTTAGGGAGTCAGGAGGGTGAAACAGGATTCAGAGCCTTGAAAGCTCTTCTGGTGGCAGTGGACAGTAAGCGCTTCAGAAGTTAGCTGCTGTCACTGTAGCTGTTCTTGTTATTATGCCGAGAGATCATCGTGTCGCCCACTTCACTGTAAGGTCCTTGAGGTCTCCCCAGTGTCCTTTGGGGCACCTGAGCCTGTCCCTGCAGGGTTGCTCTGTGGGGAGCCTGAGGACTGCACGAGCCTTGTCTCTCCCTTGTGCTGACCCTTTGGCCCCTTGGATGAGACGTTTGCCAGCACAGAGCCCTGCTGAGACTCGTGGCATTTAAATACCGGCGTGTCCTAGCCAATAAGGTGACCATCCATCACTTGCGGTTCCTGTGTCTGGGAGAGAAGAGGGTTTGAAGAGGTGGGACGCGTAACTGGTGCCAGTCCTACAACTTTCTGTTTCTGGAGGCCACGTGATGTAGGGGAACAAGGACTGGCTGGAGACAGAGGCCAGGGTCTGGGGTCCCAGTTCTGTCACTTCCCAGCTATGGAAGACCAGGAAGGTCACAGCCTTTGGGGCCACAGTCTGCACAGCTGTACAGTTGACGTAACATACTTCTTGAGATATTGAGGGAACGCACCGGGACAGTCCCTGTGTACAAACTGCACAGCACGAGCCGTCACAATTAGGCACGTCCTGTACTAATGGCTTTGACTTCACTGTTGCATCTTGATTGGTCCTTTTCCTTTGCCCTTCCCCCACTATTCCTCGCTCATTTGTTTTCCCTCTTTCTCCCTTTCCCCCTTCAGTGCTAGCGCAGATCTCTGTTTAGCCTATCAGGAAATAGCAGAGGGGAGGAGAGCCCCAAGTTTCTGGCTGGGACCTCTGTCCCCTCTTTGACCCACTTCCCTCCATACCTTTCAAATGGGCTCCAGTACTGAAGCAGGCCGGTTCCTAACCCCCATGCCGAGCTCCTCCTGGCCCTGTAGGCAGAGTGCTCGCTGTGTGGGGTGAAGATGGTGGTTGGGTACAAAGGTGGGCACACTGAAGGCCGTCTGCGTCTACCCAGGGGTGCTGCTTGCTGAGGGGAGGAAGAGAAAAAGGGGCAAATATCCATGTGGTCCTAGGATGAGTAGCCCCTAGAGGGCTGGTGTGAGCGGTGGCCTCCTGGCTGGGGGAGGGGACTGAGGTCCTGGTCCTCGAGCGCTCTGGGCTATGGATGATTCCCACCCAGCAGAGGAGAGTCCAGGCGGTCTTCCCTGCCTGTAGCCAGCTGATTGAAGTGGTGGCTCCTATGATAACCACTGTGGTTGTCACAGTCCTGGGGACTTCATTTATCATGTGTGGAAAGCCCCCCTCCTGGGCCTCCATCTTGTGGCTTAGAGGGTTGAGAATTCAGACAGTGGCCGAGAAGGGCCTTCTTATATATTCAGGCAGCCGACGAGAGCTGCTTAGCCAGAGCTGAGGCCTGTGTGGTTGGTTCATTCTTTCATCCATCGTCACTTCTCAGATGCGTACACTGTCCGTGGTGGACTCAGAGTAGGACACTCTATAAACTGTCATTGGTCCGTGGGAACTTACGGTCCATCGAGGAGACACACACATCGTGACTAGTTACCCAAACATGTGTAATTATGGTAAGTACCGTGAAGGACTGACGGGGAGACCTGACCTGGTTTGGAGGCTCAGGGAAGGCTCCTCCCTCCACGTGACGCCTGGAGATGAGCTGGGGAAGGTGTAGCTGATATGACGACTCTTTGGGAGTTAGGAAAACCCACTTGTTCTTTAAGAGGGTTTATTGCTGATCATTGTGGTAACTGCACCTGTGACACCTGTGAGGCAAACAGTGTCCCCAGAGTCATGCACTGCACACTGGCCCTGAGGTGTCAGAGGATGACACTGTACAACCCAGTGCAGGCAGCCCAGGTGCGGGAGGGGGCTGCAGAGTGAGCAGGGAGGAGGCCGGCGGGGCCTGGGACGGGCCATGCACAGGAGTCCAGGGAAGGAGCTGAAGGATTTCAAGTCTTGGGAGGATTTGCAGTCACTAAAGCATTGTAAGCAAAAAAATGACTTGTCAATTTTTATATTTTCAGAAGTATACTCTGGGACAGGTGCAGTGGCTCATGCTTGTAATCCTAGCATTTTGGGTGGCTGAGGTGGGAGGATCCCTTCAGTTCAGGTGTTCAAGAGTTCAAGACCAGACTGAGCAAGAGTGAGACCCATCTCTACTAAAAATGGAAAAATCAGCCAGGTGTTGTGGCAGATGCCTTTAGTCCCAGCTTCTCAGGAGGCTAAGGCAGGAGGATCACTTGAGCCGAGGAATTAGAGGTTGCTGTGAGTTAGACTGACATCACGGCACTGTAGCTTGGTTGACAGAGTGAAACTCTTTCTCAAAAACAAAAACAAAAAGAAAACATACTCTGATTGCTAGGTGGAGAGTGGTTCAGAAGGCCACCGTGGATGTGGAAAGACCAGACAGGAAGAGTTTCAGTCTTGTGCTAGTGGGTAGAAGTGCGCGGATTAGAGGTGTAGGTAGGAGGTGGGAGGGTGGGCTGCGGGATAGTGAGACGGATGTGGGAAGGAGGAGTCAGCTCTCAGATGGCTAAGGTCATCAAGAGGAGCATCGGAGAGACGGAGGACGGTGTCCTGGGAGTCAAAGATGGGATTGTCTCGAGAAGGAGGGAGCCGCTGGCCACACGTTGAGGGATGCTGGGGGCTAAGTGAGGGGACGGGGTGGAGCTAGTGGGACAGAGGGAAAAGCCAGAGGTCAGACTGGGACAGGCTGAGGAGTGGGCAGGCGGAGGGAGAGGAGCACGTAGGTGCAGGCGACTCAGGAGCCACTGTGAAGGAGAGAGGTCGGAGTGGACTGTGACCAGTGGGGACCGCGGCCCTGGGGCAGACGGGAAGGTGGTGGGGAGAGAGCGGATGTGAGGACCTAGCAGAGACAAGGAGGACGGAGACCTTGGGCACGGAGAGAGGGCAACTGACGGTGGGAGGTTCTGGAGAAGAAGGGGAAGGACAGGAGCCGGTTATCGGGGGAGGGCTGGCCCTGGATAGGACATAGAGGTGTCTCTAGGGGAATGCCGTGAGGCGGGTCGGTGGGTGGTGAGAAGCAGGTGGAGTGTCTGCTGACCCTGTGAAGTGAGACACAGCACCGTCTGCCGAGAGGCTGCAGGTGAGGGTTACGGAGTGGACCAGGTGAGGAACCGGAAGAAGTCTGCAAAAATCACACGGGGTCGGGGAAATCACCGACATCTGCATCGCACTGTGCAATATGCAAATCACCCCACAGTCTTCCTTTCCCTTGATCCTTCCTCCACCACGCACTGGGGTAGGTGATATCATCCTCTAGCTTTAACAGGAGAATGAGGTCCAAGTTGGGTTCAAATTATTTCGAGGTCAGTGCTTTCTCAGGAGAACTCTAAGGCGTTCACGCCACTCTCCACCCTAGCCAACTTAGGGAGTTTTGTCTTTTTAGGTTTGCACTGCACTGGAACCCCGCTCCTATGTTTGGGAAATTTCATGTGATTCTTGGGGAGAGCAGAGCTAGCCTTTCATTGGAGAAGGCCGCACGAGCCCCTGGTGTCTGGGACGCAGGTGAGCGCCTGTGCTCTGGCAGTTACATTCCCTGCCTGAAGCTCTGAAAGAAACTCTGGCGAAGCCGAGGACTGGGCCAGTGGAGACTCCTTCAGGTGGAGGCAGCAGCAGCAGTGGCAGTAACACTGGGTTTCCAGGGCCTGTGCCGACAGTGAGGGTGGCAGGTTGATACAGGGAGGCTGGGGCTGTGGTTACTGGCCCAGCTTTGATTGTGTCTGCCTATTCCCTGAGCCTCTTTCCCAGGCTGTTTTGGGGTGTCTCTGAGCTGCCTGATACTAAATCAGTAAAGTCTTTTCTGCTCAGTTTAGCCAGAGCCGTTTCTGCTGCTTATGACCAATTACCCTGACTGGTTCACCTGCTTAAACCAAAAGTATAGCTGTGTCCATGAAAAGAGCCTTCAGTTTATCTTGGTCTCATGTCTTCTCTTCTCCTCTTCCTTCCCCTCCCCCCCCTCCCCCCCCTCTCCTCTCCTCTTCTGTCCTTCCCCCTTCCTTTCCTTCCTCCTTCCCCCTCCCCCTCTCCTCTCCTCTCCTCTCCTTTTCTCTCTCCCTGCCCCACCCTCTCTCCTTGATAGGGTCTTGCTCTATTGCCCACATTGGAGTGCAGTGGCATTGCCATAGCTCACAGCAACCTCAAACTCCTGAACTCAAGTGATCCTCCTACCTCAGCCTTCTGAATAGCTGGGACTGCAGGTGTCTGCTATGGTGTCTGGCTAGTTTCTCTATTTTAGTAACGATGGAGTGTCACTATGTTGCTCCAACTTCTGGTCTCAAGTGATGCCCCCACCTTAGCCTCCTAGCATGCTAGGATCATAGACCTGAGGCTCGGTGCCTGGTCTTGCCTTGTGGTATCTGTGTTTGCAGCATTCCAGCTACGTGGAATACTCCAGGTCATGGGATGGGCACCGGTGCTCATTCTTGGTGCTCAGGAACATGTGTTTCTACCATGTGAGGAGAACAGGAATTCTTCAGGAATTCTCACAGAACAGGAGGGCACCTTATTCATTTGGCACATGCTCTCATGTTATTGGAGGGGCCGGAGGTAGGGTAACCCATGTGTCCAGAGCCTTGGAGCCAATCAGGAAGCAATGTTGAGCTACCCGGTTGACTTTGCTACCTGCTATGATTCAGGGCTAGTCCTCAGTTTTTTAGGTAAGACTTAGGTCTCCAAAGTTAGAGTGGCTTTGATTTTCCATTGACATCAGGGTTGCCAAGAAAGCTCGCTCTGACTGATGAAGGGCTGTCTAAAGAGCTGATTAGTTGGTGACATTTGCCACTGGTGCAGAGATTGAGGCTTGTGCCAGTCTCTGATTTAGATCCAGATCTTGGAGGCAGAAGCAGCTGAAGGTCACACTGAGTTAACCTCACTTTCACACAGTTAGACTTAGGAGTTCTCCTGTGGAAGATGAAGTAGCCAACACCTATGTTGCCACTTTGGGGGCCGCGGTCCAAGCCAAAACTGAGTGCAAGCCTTGAAATTTCATTCGTCTCCTAGCATGAAATTCCTAAGTGATGGGAAGGGATCTGGCAGAATATTTTCTGCCACCTCTGTTGCTCATCTACAAAATCTCCTCCTCTTCCACCTCCCCTTCTTTTTCCTTTTCCTCCTCCTTTGAAATTTATAACTGAGTTCTTTCCATTTGACATAATTTAACTGGTGAATTTTAAATTTCAGTTCATAAGCTCATCTTTAAAGCTTTTACTGAAGGATTTTCACCTGTTCCAAATGGGACTTACTAGTGTGTGTATAAAAAGACCACATCAAGTGGATGGATGAGAGACATTTGATGACTTGTTTGCTTAATAAATTGTACAATGATGGCTTGGAAAAGCAGGCTGAAGTCTAACCATGGTTAAACACAGGTCTATGCCCAGTGTGTCGATAAAACAAATGCTTATTGTTTCATTTTTGTTAAAAAAATTCAGCGGTGCCAATTGCTCAGTGAGTAGGGCCCTAGCCACATACTCTAGGGCTGGCAGGTTTGAACCTGGCCCAGGTCAGCTAAAACAACAATGACAACTGCAAAAAAAAAAAAGAAAAGAAAAAAAGTGGGTGTTGTAGTGGGTGCCTGCAGTCCCAGCTACTTGGGAGGCTGAGGCAAGAGAATCGCTGAAGTCTAAGAGTCTGAGGTTGCTGTAAGCTGTGATGTCACGGCACTCTACCTAGGTTGACAGCTTAAGACTCTGTCTCAAAAAAAAAAAATTAGAGTGATTTTAACACCCCAGGGTTAGAAACTGATAGCACAAATGAAACAAAAGTAAGCAGCGACATATTTAATTTGAATAATATAATAAAAACCTCATGCTATTAGAATTATGTAGAACTCTAGGCACAGCAATAGAGAATACGCACTCTTTTAGAGCACAAGGAAACATGTGTGAAAGCTGACTACATGCCAGGCTGCAGAGAAAGCCTCACTAAATTCCAAGGAATGATAATTATGCAGATTATGTTCTCTGAACTCCATGGAACTAAAAGTTACCTAGAAAGATAACATATGTCTAGAAACTAAATGATATTCCTAACAAATTCTTCAGCTAAAAGGAAGGTTTATTTCTTAAATTCCTAATGAGTATTAGGGAAATTAGTATAAATAAATAAAAATAATAATACTGAATGGCAGTAAAAGTATTCTATATCTGAATAAGTGGGGCAGAGCTAAAACAGTTTTCTGAGAACAATCTACTTCTTGAAATCTATTTTTGACTAAATAAAAAAGTTAACATCAAGTAACTACCCAAGGTATTTGAAAAGAGTAACAGAGCAAATCAAAGTAAACAAGAAGGAGAGAAACAATAAGTATAAGGGTTAAGAATCAATGGAGAACAAACACACACACATACATACACACAATACAGAAGACTGACAACCAAAAACTTGTTTTTCTTTTTAGAAATATAAATAGCAGGAACCATCCTATTAATATTTCATGGTTAATGAAGATGTGAATCAATAAAGAAGAATCAGCAAAAAAGATATAACAAAGATAAAAATTGAAAAGGGAGAAACAGCTATAGACAGAAAAATGATGAGACAATTAAGTTATGAATAACTTCATCTTGCTAAATTTGGGAATCTGATATAAAATGAAAATATTCAGAGAACATGATTAAATGCCTGTATAGGTAAACGAATAAGTAGACAACTTAAATAAACCAATATGTGCCAAAAATTGAAATAATAAACAAAGACCTCCACTCTAAAAAAGCAGGTAACCCAGATAGTTTTACAGTAAGATTCCAGCAACCTCAAGTTAGAAAACAGAAAAATAACAAATGCCACCCACCCCTCTCATATTTGAGCTGAACATAATAATTACTCAAAAGTTGGAAAAAGATAAGAACAGAAAATTACTGATCTATTTTGCTTATGGTCACAGATATGAAAACCCTAAATACAAATTAGTAGTAACTTATCAAATGTTAGCATTAACAATATTAATACATTGTTATTTGGTAAGTTTATTTAGAATTAGAAGGAAGATTCTACACAGTTATATAACATAACATATCAATAAGCTAAAAGAAAATAAATCTCATAATTATCTCAGTAAAGATAGACAAGCATTGAATAAAGTTTATACCTATTTGTGTTAAAAAATTAAAGTACAAATTATACTTAGTGGAAAAAGATGTGTTCCTTTTAAAATCAGTAACAAGAGATGAATACTCATCACTCATTCTTGTTAGCACAATACTGGACTTCCTGGACAACTGTAAATTCAAAAAAAAGGAATAAGAGGTATGGATTAGAGGGGAAGAGAAGGAACTGTCTTTATTTGCATATAATGTGATCATCCACGTAGCAAAAAAACCACTCACTATCTGAGTTAAGCTAGGTTGCCAGATCCAAGATTAGCTTATGAATATCAATAGAATTTCTTAACACAAGCAAAAACAGATTAGAAAACATAATTAAAAAAGAATAATATTCATGGCAGCTACAAAAACTATAAAATATTTAGGGATTAATAAAAAATAAAAACCTCTATAGATGAAATGTTAAAATTTTTAAAAGCTATAAAACGAAGCTTGAATAAAAGATTAGAGTAATTTCTATGTATTTGAGCAGCATGATCATATAAATTATATTAATCCTTTCCAAATTAACCTATAAAGTCAAGACAATCCTAAAAATTTCCAGTAGGATTTTTGTTTTTTAGATGCTTGATAGATGTATTTTAAAAGTTGTATGGATGCTTAAAGTTCATGAATAATTAACATGTTTGAAAAAGGAGAACAAAGAGGAGAAACTTACCCTATCAGATATTAGGACATATTTTTAGATATTAATACATAAGCCTTATTGTGGCAAATAAAGACAAACAGAATGGTGTAACAGAGTAGAGCACTCAGTTGATGTGTATGAGGAATTTAACAAAGAATAAAGACAACCTTTAAGGAAACTGGATCTGTGGTATATTCTATTCCCAAAGAGGATTCCAGCATTTTCTCCCTCCCACATGTCCTTCATATAAAGTGACTTTGACCTGCTTCTCATTGAGAGGTGAAATATAAGTTCCCTCATCTCGATTCTGGGCCTATTTTTCACTGTAGTGGAAGTAATGCTAAGTGATTTCTTCAGCTATATAAAAAGCTGATATCATGTAATAAAATAAAGGTTATATAAAGTCATAAGGCTTTTGTGTTTTTCTTGGAGTTCAGTCTTCAAATGTGCAGAAGCTCAAGCAGCCTGTGTAGAGGCCCTAGTGGAAGGGAACTGAGGCCCACACTGCCCTTAGTCTTAGCTGAGCTCCCAACAGACAGTGAAAGCTACCTTGCTGGCCATATAAGTAATCCCATCTTGAAAGTGGATCCCTCAGCACCACTAGAACATCTCAGCTGACACTCCATGGCAAAAAGATGAACCGTCCTTGCTGATCCTTGCCAACATTTGTTATATGAGCCAAATAAATGTTTGTTGTTGTTTTATGCCACCGCATTTTGGAGTGTTTTATTATACTGGTGTGTAAAACAATCTCTATATCACACCATATACATATATTAACTCTAAATGTTAAAGGTAAAACAATACAGTTAAACGAACATTATGTAGGAGGCTATTTTTGTAACACAGAATTAAGGAAAGATTTCTTTTTCTTTCTTTTTTTTTTTTTAAATATATGTATTTTATTATTCTTCATTACATTATTCCCCCCCCCACCCCTCTGTGGTAAGACAGAATTGATTTACAGAAAAGAATACAGAAAACACCAAAGCTCCTGGTAGAGGGAGAGATTTCAAGT
>CAUYRH010054059.1:0-11210 GCA_963574655.1 Perodicticus potto | reverse complement strand
AATGCAAATCAAAACTACCTTGAGATATCATCTAACGCCAGTAAGATTAGCCCACATGATGAAATCCCAAAACCAGAGATGTTGGCGTGGATGTGGAGAAAAGGGAACACTTCTACATTGCTGGTGGGAATGCAAACTAATTCCCCCTTTTTGGAAAGACGTTTGGAGAATACTCAGAAATCTAAAAATAGACTTACCATTTGACCCTATAATTCCTTTACTTGGTATATACCCAGATGACCAAAAAACACATTACAACAAAAATATCTGTACCAGATTGTTTATTGCAGCCCAATTCATAATTGCTAAGTCATGGAAGAAGCCCAAGAGCCCATCGATCCACGAATGGATTAATAAACTGTGGTACATGTATACCATGGAATATTACGCAGCCTTAAAGAAAGATGGTGACTTTTCTTCTTTCATATTTACATGGATGGGGCTGGATCAGGTTCTCCTTAGCAAAGAATCTCTAGAATGGAAGAAAAAGTATCCAATGAATACATCCCTAATATGAGGCAAATTTATATCTTTCTAGTGAAGGCTACAACCCATTTATTGCATGGGATGATGGGGAAAGGAGAGAGGGAGGGTAGGGGAGGGAGAGGGTAGGGGAGAGAGGATAAAGGGCAGGATCACACCGGTATTTGAATGGTCAGGAGAAAACTTCTAAACACGGATCAAAAATGTTCTCACATAGTAATGAGAAAGTCTCTTGAATATTATCGCAATCAGGTTGATGATAATATCTTCGATTGTATCTGAAGCCGGCACACTGTACCCCATGATTGAATTATTGTACACAGCTATGATTCAATAAAAAAAAAAAGAAATGTAAATTTTGTATATATGGTATTTACTAATTTGTGTTTTATAGACCTCCCTTTATTAGTACCTTTTGTTGTAATCCCCTTCAAAATAGTTTATATAGTATATCTGATACTATTATGTAGATTTCTACTTGGATAACTAATGAGTTACTTAAAATATGTGTGCATAAATATTAAACAATAGACATACATAATATAAGCATAATTTTGTTCTCCACAGCTAAATTGATGAAATTTTAATCTTAACTACAATTATATGGGCAATAGAATCCCAACAATTTCTCAATATCTCCAAAGATTGAATTTAATAGTCCTGATTCCCAATCAAGTAGGATAAAGTGCAAAGCAGCTGTCCAAGTGGCCAATAACAGAAGTGTTTACAAATGTGTCTAAGTGTGTGTGTATACACTCCATGTAAAGTAAGAAACTTCACCGATGGCTACATTAGCTGGAAATATTTTCATAGTAGCGTAACTGCTGACTGGTATGATTTGGTATTCCAAAGCTGGCTTAGAGCTGTCAGTAGCTGTGTCTTAAAACTGTGAATTTTTGGAAAGTTGAGCTAATAAAATACAAGGGCAGCCTGTAAAGTATGAATTAAAATAAACTCATAATGAATGACAAGATTTCAAACATTGGAAGAGAGTGATCATTCTCCTCTGAATCTTTTTTATTTTAAGTAGCTCCAACATAGCAGAGAAGTTCATAGTGAAGTTATACAATCCCAAGTTTCACCCCACTTTGACCACCTCCTTAATAACTTTAGATCCTGAAAGCCCAGGCTCTTTCCTCTAGGGAGGATTTGTTGGTATGATCCATATAAAGCACTTAGGTGACTGGTGCAGAGCAAGCACGTAATGAATACTGGCTGTCATTGTTCTTATGATACTACCTTCTCTACTCCCCATATGATGTGCTTTTAAGGGTGTCCTCCCTGCCCTGACTGGCTCTCCTCTGAAGGAGCTCTTTTGGACTGGAAATTAGTTTATCAATGTGAGCATCACCTCATTTGTATCCACGGGATGTTTAGACCTGGAGTGACATGAATTCTATCATAGGGAATAAGAACATCTAAGGTTGGCTGGCTGACAAAAAGACCTGAAGGCCATTTGAAGAATTAACATATTTCCTTTGATCTTTACACTCTAGTAATTAGAATGAAACACACACATATTTCTACCAGATCTTTCAAACCATTTATTTTTCCTATCTACTGAACTCCTAAAAATGACACTAGAAATATGAGACAAATGTCAAGATTTTCCTTTTAGCTGCTTTATAAAATATCCAACCTCTTTCATGTTCTAGCACACAAAACATGAACACATTTATACACACAGTAAAGTAATTAGGTGAAGTTGATTAGTGCAAGGCAAAAGTTGCCACCCCAGAGCAGAGGGATCATGACCCAGGCACTTCAGGTGGAAGTTCTGACTTGAGAAGCAAATGACAAAAGTTAGGACCACCTGCAGTTATGTTTTAGGATCAATGTGACTATATCAGCACCTATTGATTTGAAAATGTGATCATTCAATTTTGACCTATCAGAAGTGTACTGTTCTGCTAGCAAAAATATTAAAATACCTAGTGGTGATGTGCTAGGTGAGTCTAGGATGGAGGGAGACCAGAGATAGTGAAATCAATTAGCAGGTCATTATAGGAATTCAGGTGAAAGGGGAAAAAAATGAAGGCGTAGGATGAAGCCTCAAGACCACATCTGATTTGACATCTCTTGATAAGTATTTGGTTAGAAGATGAAGAAATAGCTCTCTAAACATACTGCTAAATAGGAAAAAAGCATGTTACCCAATAAGATGTATGATGTGATACTGCATTTATAAATAAACACATGTATACTTACATAAGAGAATGTACAGGAAAGGGGATTAGAAAGATATATGTAAACAAGTTAACTGAGACTGTATGGCAGGAGGGCTATAGAGTGGAGAAGCCATGAAGGTCAGAGTATAGATTTCTTATTTTGGTTTTTGGGAAATAAAAAAATATGTATTTATTTAGTATTTTCCATGATAAAATGCTCTTATATGCTAAATGCTCTTATAAACAACACATAATTCTTACAATAGCCCTTAGCTGTGAACTATTATTATCCTATTATCTTATTCCTGTACTATTATAGTGAGGAAGCTAAGGCAGAGGAAGGATAATCCACTTGCCAAAATCATGTGGCTGGTCAATGGCAGAGCTGTACCTGGAGTCCAGGCAGTCTGGATTCCTAGTCTGTATCCTTAACCTCCATATATACATTTCTCACTAATGCTATTGTACTTCATCTCTAAAAAGTATACAAAAGTTAATAAAATATTTTATCTTCATCTATTTTCTAACATGTATTTTGACTCAAGTAATCTTCCCTTCTATGCATTCAGACTGAAAGAATAAAGAGGATATAGACTTTTGTTTTCCCCCTAGATGTCAGTGTGGTTTAATAGAAAGAACTAGTCTAAGGTGTCTAGGTATCAGGAAATCAGCTTCAAGGCTCAATTCCACCATCACATAGGAGCCACACACCAAATCTCTCAGGGACTTGCCTTCCTTACCGGTTAGTGGGACACTGATTGCTGCCTGATCTATCTCCTCAGTATTACCATGGGCCTCAGATGAAGTCTTGTCTCGAAAAAACATTCATGGAGGGCTGCCTGTATATGATCAGTCATTTTCCTATAGTGAACACTTCTCAAACTTATAAGCAGATTTCCAAAAATCCATTGAAAGGAAAGGTACATTTGAATACAATAGAAACATAAGGAGGTTTATAGGAGACAAAAAACTTCAACCCTGTGAAGCAATTTGATGAGTGTCTCTGATCTTTGAGAATGAGGTCTGAGGCCAACCACAGAATGAAGGGCTTGTAGGCGCTGTTCAATTTTGTCACACTGCTAATGTTCCAAGCTCAGTCTTTGCTATTATAGTACTTGGAAAGAGTAGAGAGGGGGTGTCAAGAAGAGTTTGCTGAATGAGTGTGGGAACTATGGAAATAAGAGAAACCATTTCTGCTCTGAAAATGTTTTCCAAATAAATGGTAAGATAAAAACAACTGAGAGACTAATAATGAGACTGGTAAGAACTATGCCAAGTTCTAGCCAAGACCAAGAAGAGTGAGAAAAACAAAGCAATACAATAGGATAATACAGATCAAAACTTCTAGAGCTGGAAGGGATCCTAGTCATCATAAACCAAGGGATTTTAGTTTCCTACAGGACCTTAGGAGTCTGTGGATCATCCTACAGTAAAGTAAGGGTCTCCAGGTGGCACACCATATTAAACCAGGCCAGATATATGGTTTCATTTGTTTCAAATATTGGACTTCCTGCAAATACTTTTTGAACAAATCTTCCTTGGCTAAAATGGTTTGAAATTTACTTAATGATAATACAAATTTCTTTTATTAACAAGAGAGAAAAATTGAGATATGGGAGAAAACTATTGCATTTCAAGTTCCCATAGATAGTTCCAATTTTTATACTATTTAATATGTATACTGAAGGGATTGTATCATTAGCAAGCAGGGACAGTTTGACCTCCTCCTTCTCTATGTGGATGCCCTTTAAATGTTCTTTATTATCTTCTCTTATCTGATTGTTCTGGTCAGGACTTCCAGTACCATACTGAACAGAAGTGGTGACAGTGGGCACCCTTGGGGTTGTCACAAAAAGATGCTGGGTTTTATTGAATGCTCTTTCCACAGCTATTAAGATGATTATCTGGCTTTTGTTTTTGTTTCTGTGCTGAAAACATGTTTTGAAACATGCATGTGAAATCTAACTTTTAATAAGGAACAATAAAGAAAACACCAACTAAGAATACTAAATCATATAACAGAATATAACTTTTAGTGTGTAAAGTAGTGAAATAATGAGATAAAGTTGATGAAAAACGTCATTTCACTGTTAGTCTTTTATTTTTAATTATTAGTTATACTTTGAAGAAAGTTTTAACCAAAATCCCCTATAGATAATAATTTATAGAGATGTGTTGGGTTGGGCCAAAGGAGGCAGGATTTAGAAAGTCAGCAAAGAGAGAGAAATGTCTCTCCGCTGGGAAGAAGCAACACACTTTGATCTTTTTCTTGCCTCCTGATGAAAAAGGGGATTTGTTATAATTATAATAAAAAGCTTCTCTTAAGGTTATACCTTGTATTATTCACTTTCAATTTCTTTTCTTTTTTTTTTTTTTTACACTTGATCTTAGCCAAAATGCCGAGAAGCGATCTTTTTTTTTTGAGACACAATCGCACTATGTCACCTTTGGTAGAGTGCTGTGGCATCACAGCTCATAGTAACCTTTAAACTCTTAGGCTTAAGCCATTCTCTTGCCTCAGCCTCCCAAGTAGCTGGGACTACAGGCGCCCACCATAATGCCCAGCTATTTTTTGTTGCAGTTGTTATTGTTGTTTAGCTGGCTTAGGCCGGGTTCGAACCCACCAGTCTCAGTGTATGTGGCTGGTGCCATAACCACTGTGCTACAGGTGCTGAACCTTCACTTTCAATTTCTAAATGTCCTAAAGAAATTGCAGTAAAATTTCTCTATGCAAATCTATACCTATATAGTTTTGAAACTCTTATATCTTTTTGTCTTAAATATTTGGGGGAACCTAGTGAAGATTAAAATGTTTATCTTCTGTGTCTTTCAGCATTCCCCAAGTATCATTTAGGTAAAATCCCAGATGAAAATAAAAGGAAAAAGTCAACAGATTTCTTTTGGAAAGGATTTCCCAATTTTAAAGCATCACTTGCCAAAGAAAATGGCTTAGTAAATAGCATATCCCAGTGTAAATATAAACAGAGGATTGGTTTATCTCCTTTCAGGTCTTGGTCCATATGGCTGTACAAGTTCCCAGAGGGCTTTCTAAACACTGAAGGGGAGAACAGGCAGAACTTGTGAGTCACATCTTTCCAACACAATAAGCCCAAATTTCCAAGATGATGAGTTACTTGGTTATAGCTAACACATATGGGATATTGCCTTGGTGTCTGTGGTCCAAGTTTCCCAGCATCCCTAAGCAACTTTAGATTCATTTGAGAGTTTTATAAAATAGGATTATATTTAGCTGAAAGAAAACAGAAAATCCTACTTCAATGACTTGAGGAAATAGGAGTTTAATTAACTCATACTATCAGACATCAGAAGATAAACAATATGTATCCAGGGCTGCCATCGCAGTATTATTATCCCTTGTCCTCAGGTATTTTGACTCCTGGTTACAATATGGATGCTGCACCTGTAGGCCTCATTTCTACCTCCTAGGCAGAAGGAAGGAATAAAATGTCTATTTCTAGTGAGGTTTATCTCTACATTCAGAAGGACAATCCCTGTCTAGGGAATTTTTCTAATCTCATTATCCACTCGTGTGTAAGAGGGCCACCTCTATGTACAAGCGAGTGCAGAAAATCAAGAATTACAGCTTTCCATATTCTGTAATATAGAAAAGCAAGAGAGAAGAGGGATAGTCAAGTCATAGTGCAGTCCCTAGAATGTTAATCTAAGCATCTTTGTTTCTTTCCCTCATGCATAAGTGCTAAATTGCTTTTGCTAAATCTCCCCTCAAAAGTAACCTGTTTTAAAGTCTACAAAATAACTTACTAATTTCTGTGGGATTAAATTATACTAAATAAATAATTATTAATATGGACTTTATGGTTTTTCCCTCCATCGTGAACATCTGTCTTTTTTGCTACCAGAATCCTTTTTGCTATTTTGAATCTGTTCCTCTTACTTATGACAATGGAAAATCCAATTCTCATTTGGAAAGCCAAACCGACAACACTCCAGTCCATATGATTGGAGTGGGACTGAATCAATCTCTGTAGGGGTCAGTGATTCATGCACAAGCTTATCAGTACATAGCTTTCTCCTGGACTGATTGGATTGATTGATTTCTAAATAATGGGCATGTGACCTAGTTTTGGCCAATGAGAGATGATTCTCAGACTCTGGTTGGTACTGCTGAAAATGGGAGACTTTCTTTTCCATAGACCCTTAGAGCTGTAAGGGTCTAAACTTAAAATATTTGGGGACACTACATGGAAAGCATCTTCCTCAACATAACACCAACATGGAACACAGTAGAACACAGAGATGTGAAAAGTAAGGTAACGCCATGATGGTATATTTTCAAGTCCCTGAATCCAGACATGTCTGACACTAGTATATCCTTAAACTTCTCTGTTATGTTAGGCAATAAATCCCTATCCTTTAACTTTGTGCTTAATCGAGTTTGAATTGAGTTTCTGTCTCTTGCTACTAACAATGTCTTGAATAATACACTAGTTACCAGTTTAAGAAAATTTTCTCTTTCAAAGAGTATTGTATCCTCAGAGAAATAAATTTCTATTGGTGAATATCTGAGCAACACATTATGCCAGTGTGGGAATTATATGTCAGTCCTTTAAATCACATTATGTGACACAATACTTTCCCATAAGTAGATATGAAGAATCTAGCTGGGGGAATAAATGTCCAGGGACGAGAATTCTGGTGCTGACCTTACAAACAACTTGCTCTTGTGATCTTGCCCAGGTAGCTGTGGCTTTTTCTTAACTTCAGCACTTTCATTCTAAAATTGAGTTAATAACACGTGCTGTCAAACTACTAGTTGAGGCTCAAATGAGAAAATTTACATCATGGCAGCATGTGTCAAAAACATGGGTCATCAAACTACTGGCCACAGGCCAAATCTGGTCAGCCACCTGTTTTGTAAACACAATTTTATTTGAATAAAGACATGTTCAGTTGTTTAGGTATTGTCCATTGCTGCTTTTGTGCTAAAATGAGAAATTTCAACAAACTGGCAGGATCATCTAAAAATCCTAAATATTTTCTATTTGGACCTTCACATTAAAAGTTTACCAACCCTCAGTCTAGAATTAGGACCACATTTTTAATAACATTAAGGAGAAAAGCTCTCTTACCTAATCAGCATCCCTTGAGAGATGAGCGAGTAATTCACTTTGTTCCATTCTTTTTCATTTCCACTCCTCTCAACTATGGTTTTAGTAGCATCAACTTTGAAAAACTGAGTAGATGGAAAAATGGAAATGGGAGTAATTAAAAAAATGTTCTTTTTAAATATGCATTGCACACAGCTGTTGAACTAAAAATTGATTATTATTCTATTGGAACAAAGACATTTTGGACAGCTAGATTGGTGCTTCAGAATAAATGCAAAAAATGTCTCAAGTTGGAATCCAAAGAATAACTTCTGCTTCGTCAGCTTGTGTGTGTCACATCAGCTGTTTGCATGTGGTTGAGCAACTTGGATCAGTTGCTCAACTAGCTTGGCTTCAGTATTTCATGAAGGGAAGGACAGAATTGTAATATTTGTCCTTTAGAATGGGTCACTTAATGCAGCTCTGCATTATATAATCATTATTGATATAAAAAAGTTTATACTTAGGACTGTAATATGGACCTGGCACTGTGTCAGAGAGTGAAGACTTTTGACAAGACAGCATGATTGCTCATGAACCTTGACTCATGACACTTAGACTGGGGAATAAAGCTTTCATTTAGTTTCAGCCTAGTCCTGACATGCTTTGCTTTGCTTTTGCGTAAGCATAGCCAGCAATGCAGAGGGCATTTCTTGGTTGAAAAGATAATCATTAGGGAAGTTATTATTATTTTTGATTTTATTATTATCATTATTAATATGAAATAAAGTTCCTTGCAGCATCCTTCCCTTTGTCCTGGTGGTATACTCAAGTTCTCACAGGTCATATTTACTGCCTTTTTCACATAATAGCATTTCAGGCAATTGAAGAATTTCCATGGTCCATTGTTCATCTCCAAGCTAAAAATACCCATAATTCTTCTGACTGTAGATTTCAGAATTTTAATTGATAGTCTATTAAATATTAACCCATGTTATTTATATTCTCAATTATAGTAAGTGTATGTAAAAATTGGGATTTGTAGCAAAAGGCCTGTGAAGCTGAGATTAATTTATTTTGCTCCTGAATGTGGTAGAAATAATACATAACAACTCCTTATTAGAGCTCTTTCCAATTCTAAGAAACTCATCTGATTATTCACACTAGCACTCAAAATTGGTGCCAGTTACTAGCTTGAAAAATTGAATTGGGGGATATAAGAAGTTTTGGTTTCCATAAATTTCTAATTAATGAAATGTCAGATAACATAGCCTTTTACAACTTTTAGGTTATGCTTGAAAGTGTTTTGAATTATTTTATAAATTACTCCTTGTAAGAGCATTCTAGGTAACATTATCCCATATTCTAAGTATATATTCAAATTCTTCTAATCTTCTCAGTCTTCTCCTAGCTTAAAGTGATTTATTGATTATTTATTAATTCATAAATACATAAATCATGTATACATTAATGCACTTATGGGGTATAATGTGCTGATTTTATATACAATTTGGAATGCTCACATCAAACTAGTTAACATAGCCTTCACCTTACTTACTTAATTATTGTGTTAAGACATTTATACTCGACACTTAATAGATTTGACATGTACCCTTGCAATATGCCCCACAGGTGTGGTCCCATCATCTATCTTCCTTCCATTCAACCTCACTCCTCCCCTCTCATCCCCCCTCCTCTTCCCTCCTTCATCCTGGGCTATAATTGTGTTTTATCCTTCATATGAAAGTGTGGGTGATTATAAATTGGTTTCATAATAATACTGAGTACATTGTATACTTTTCCTTCATTCTTGATATACTTTACTAAGAAGAATATGTTCCATCTCCATCCATGTAAACATAAAAGAGGTAGTCTCCATCTTTTTTAAAGCTGCATAAATATTCCATGGTATACATATACCACAATTTGTTAATCCGTTCATGGATCAATGGGCACTTAGGCTTCTTCCATGACTGGGCAGTTAAAAAGCACATGTCTTTAGAAACCATAACATTGCATCCAGGGTCAAATCAAATGACTCTTTTACTCTCACACTGCATTCCAAGATTAGTTCCTCCTTTATTTAACTTTTGACTCATAGGACCAAGGTGGAATCACTAATTTCAGTCACCTTTCAAAAGCACTTACGATTAAATACTTTGTTTTTTCTAACATGTTTTATTTCATAGTGTCAGGGGTGAGTACAAGATACCACAATGTCCTTTCCATCATCCTGATCATCACTCACACCCCCAGAAGATCCTGGAACTTGTTTACACCTGCCTTCCTAAACAACAGTCAGGTGGCGCAGTGTTCCACTTACCTAACAAACTGCCACCAAACTTAGCTTAAAACAATACTCATTTGCTCACAAACCAGCATTATGAGCAGGACTTATTGAAGACCGCTCTTAGAGTGAGCCGGGATGGCACAAACTTCAGGAGGTAAAAACAAGTGAAAGTTTGCTCTCATGTCTGGTACCTGGGAGCTGAAATATTTGGGGCTTCTCCATCACCACATAGTAGTATGTGGTTTCATAATGTGATCTCTCTAGCATGATAGTTTCAGGGCAGCCAAACTTCATACCTATTGTCTCAATGCCCCCAAGCTACATATCCCAAGAGAACAAGCCAGGTCTGATACCCTTGATAATCCAGCCTCAAATGTCATGCAGCATCATTTCAACTGTTATAAGCCCACCAGGATTCAAGAGGAGGGAAGAGTCACCACATCTTAATAGAGAAAAAGTCATTGTAAGAAGACCATGTGGGATGGTAGATATTAGTGTGGACTTCTTTGGAAATGCAATCTGTTATAGACAAGGATAATAGCTCTACCCCAGTAGCTGTTGAGAACACTTTACATTTTGGAAACTCATTTAAACTGGAAGGAGTGTTTAAGTGACATTTTTCATGATCATTTCATCTTTCTGGGCTTATTGGTTTATAACATGAGAGGAAAATACTCTCTTCAGCCTCCACCCATGTCAGCATTCTATAACCTTCTTCAGCCCCCTTTCTCTCAGCAGACCAGTGCTCCCTCTGCACTATACCTATTTAGAAATTCCTTCAGCTTGCTGCTCCCCTCTATTCTTGAGTGGCACATTTCTTTTTTTTTTAATTTTTATTAAATCATAATTGTGTACATTGGTGCAATCATGGGGCACAATGTGTTGACTTTATATACAATCTAAAATATTTTCATTGAACTATTTAACATAGCCTTCATGGCCTTTTAATCACTATATGAAAACATTTGTATTCTACTTTTAGTAATTTTCACTTGTACCCTTCTAAGATGCACCGTGTGATCCCACCAATCACCCTCCCTCCGCCCATCTGCTCCCCTCCCTTTTCCTCCCTTGCCCCTTGCCCCATTTCTTGTGCTATAACTGGGTTTTAGCCTTCATATGAAAGCTATAGATTAGCTTCATAGTAGGGCTGAGTACATTGGATACTTTTTCTTCCATTTTTGAGATACTTTGCTAAGA
>CAUYRH010054058.1:0-29665 GCA_963574655.1 Perodicticus potto | reverse complement strand
TTGCCCCTTTCCCCATATTCTTGTGCTATAATTGGGTTATAGCCTTCATATGAAAGCTATAAATTAGCTTCATAGTAGGGCTGAGTACATTGGATACTTTTTCTTCCATTCTGGAGATACTTTGCTAAGAAGAGTATGTTCCAGCTCCATCCATGTAAACATGAAAGAGGTAAAGCTACTTTGTTTCAGCCCGCATTGGTCAAGCATGTACTGTGCAAATAGGATGCAGAAAGGAAAATCCTCTCACCCTCCAGCATCTCAGAGAGACTTGAGGAGACCTGTGGAATGAAGGTTGATGGCTGGAATACTCAAGTTCTACCTGGAACTCTGGAATCTGAAGGAGGAATAATTGGCTAGATCTGGTTTCAGCAAGGGATTTCCATGAGATGCAATGTCTGCGCTTGGCCCTTGTCTTTGTGTTTTAAACTGCATCTCCACAGCCAGGGAACTTTTTTTTCTTTTATTAAATCATAGCTGTGTACATTAATGCATTTATGGGGTACAGTGTGCTGATTTGATATACAATGTAGAATGCTTACTTATAACTGATGAACATAACCATCTCCTTGCTTACTTATTTGTTGTGGTATGACATTTATAGTCTATTCTTAATAGTTTTGAAATGTTATCATTGCGTTATGCACATTAGTTGAAGTCCCCCCAAATACCCTTCCTCCTCCAGGCCTCCGCCCTCCCCTCCCATCTCCCACCTCTTTCTTCCTCCTTTCTGGACTCTAGTTATCCCCAAAACTCGACTGCAATGCCAACACTCTGGGAGGCCAGGTGGGAGGAACCCTTGGGCTCAGGCATTCTGGGGACCAGCTTGAGGAGGAGCCGGACCGTGTCTCAACTAAAACTAGAAAAATTAGCTGGGTGTGGTGGCTGGCACTTGTAGTTCCAGACACTGGGAAGCTGAGGCAGGAGAATCTCTTAAACTTGGGAGTTTGAGGTTCCTGTGAGCCAGGCTGACACCATAGCACTCTACCTTGGGCAACAGAGTGAGAGTCTATCTCAAAAAACAAAAAACAACAACAAAAAAGCAATTGTAGAATGAATAAATATACATGAAAATGCTCTGAGACTTGTATAGCTAAATAGAAATATAAATTGTTGATATCATGAGTCGTAGCAATATTTCTGGGTTGGCCAATACCTTGCTGGGAAATCATTTAAAAAATGACTTTTTATGTGATTAAAAACATTTGTTTTTTCATATGTTTATAGGCCATGCTCCTGTCTTCTTCAGAGAAGCCTCTTTTCAAGTCTCTTGCCCGCATAGAAATGGGGTCGTTTGTTCTTTTCTTATTGATAAGTTTGAGTTCTCTGTGGATTCTAGCTATCAGACCTTTGTTGGAAACATAACCTGCAAAAAATGTCCCATTCTGAAGGTTGTCTGTTTGCTTTACTTACTGTGCTCTTGGCTGTGCAGAAGCTTTTTAGTTTGATTAGATCCCAGTAATGTATTTTTGGTATTGCTTCAATTGCTCGGGAGTCCTCCTCATAAAATATTCTCCCAGGCTGATTTCTTTAAGCATTTCCCCCCTGCATTCTCTTCTAGCATTTTTATCGTTTCATGTCTTAAGTTTAAATCTTTTATCCAGTGCGAATCTATTTTTGTTGATGGTGAAAGGTGAGGGTCTAGCTTCAGGGTACTAAATGCTCACCATCCTTCATCATCAGAGAAATGCAAATCAAAACCACTTTGAGATATGATCTAAGTCCAGTAAGATTAGCCCACATCACAAAATCCCTAAACTACAGATGTTGACATGGATGTGGAGAGAAGGAAACATTTCTACACTGCTGGTGGGAATGCAAGCTAATACGGCCTTTTTGGAAAGAAGTTTGGAGAATACTCAAGGAACTAAAAGTAGACCTACCATTCGATCCTGCAATTCTTCTACTAGATATATACCCACATGATCACAAATCATTTTTCAATGAAGACATTTGCACTAGAATGTTTATTGCAGCCCAATTTATAATTGCCAAGCCATGGAAGCAGTCCAAGTGCCCATTGACCCATGAATGGATTAACAAATTGTGGTACATGTACACCATGGAATACTATGCAGCCATAAAAAGATGGAGACTTCACTTTCTTTTATGTTTACCTGGATGGAGCTGGAACATATTCTTCTTAGTAAAGTATCTCAAGACTGGAAAAAAAAACGTATCCAATGTACTCAGTAGTACTATGAAATCAATATATAATCACCTACACATTCATATGAATGGCAAAACATAAGTATAGTCCAGAAAGTAGAAGGGAAGAAGAAAGAGAGGGGCGGGGGGAGCTCAGGAAGAGGGAGAGTATTTGGGGGGACCTCACCTGATGTGTATAATGCAATGGTACATTTCAAAACTATTAAGAAAAGAGTATAATGGTCTTACCACAACAAATAAGTAAGTGAGGTGAAGGATGTGTTAGTCATTTTGATGTAAGCATTTCACATTGTATATCAAATCCGTACACCTAACCCCATAAATGCATCAAGGTACACAGTTATGATTTAATAAAGAAAAAAATCATTTATTTTCTCTGTCCTTAAATGCCACATGAAATATTGATATTGATAGTTTGAAAGTGATTTCCATATATTTAAAATATTGAATTTTTCATTTAAGAAGTAAACATGTAGTAAAGTTACGCATAAATAAAACATAATTTTATCATATTTTCAAAATCATACAGAGGTTTAAGTGAATCACATGAAGAATTATGTCTGCAGATTTAAGACTGCATTAGCAATGTGATTAATCTGCCCCTCCCTAAAACGAATTTCATGTGTCTTTATGAGAAGGTGTTCCTATCTGATGTCTATTCACATCGACAGACCCTCCACCATCTCAAATAAAGGCAAAGATATTCTACATTATTCAGCACGATCCGCAGGAAGTTGACATGGATACATTAATTTTATCAAGCTCCTTGGCTGGCATGAAGATGAAATGACAGGGTGTATCTCGAACAATAAAACAAGAATCACCCAACCAAATAACCTAGAAAATACTGTGATATTTGCCTAGCATGTTCACTCTCTGCTGGATCTCAGGGCATCTGGGCCTGTGGCCTCCCCACACCCACCTCCACACCCAGCCTGCTTCAGCCTGGTGGCGCCACCTTGCTCCTGCCTGGAGGACCCTGTCCCGCCCCACCTGTACCCCACCCAGGAGAGATGGCAGAGAGGGCTTGATGCCTCTGTCCATAGGCAGTTTGGGCCTTACCTGTCCACTTGGAATTACAGATGATAAGAAGCGAACACGTTTTCAACCAGCAGTGATACCTCTTGCCAGCTGAGTGACCTGGACCGGCTCCTCCGTGGCCCTGGTCTCCACATATCTCTTCTCCAGACTGAGACCGAATCCCCCTGCCAACTTGTGATGAGGGTAACAAGGGCAACGTCTGTGCAAGCCTGCAGAGCGCTTTAGACAGGCAGGGTGTAAGTAATCCACTCCCAAGAGCAGGGAGGGCAGAACTGTTGAGTTTGTACAGAGCCCAGACCCCTGTGGGCTTGTGCGCAGGGAAGAGCATCACCATCCTGATTACGATGCTCAGAGAAGTGAAGCAATTTCCTTAAATTCATGTCATGAGGATGTGGCGGACACAACATTTACATCCCCTGTTTCCGGTTTGGTACACCCCGCAGCTGATTTTCCCAGCAGGGGTGATGCCTGTATGTAATCCAGAGAGGACAGCAAACATTATCAGTTTCTTAAGCTTATCCTCACCTTAAAAAAACAGGGCTATTTCAACTTATTTACTATTTGTCCTTGAAAATAACAATTTTTTTTTGTTGTTTGTTTTGAGACAGTCTTACTCTATTACCCTTCATAGAGTACCATGGTGTCACAGCTCACAGCAACCTCAAACTGTTGGGCTCAGTGGGGACTACAGGCACCTGCCACAATGCCTGGCTCATTGTTTTTTCTATTTTTAGTAGAGACAGGGTCTTGCTCTTGCTCAGGCTGGTCTCAAACTCCTGAGCTCAAGCAATCTGCCCATCTTGGCCTGTCAAAGTTCTGAGATTACAGGAACAATGAGCTTTTTTTTTTTTTTAATGTTAAAAGTACCTTGGAAATCCTGAATCCTCAGAAATCTAGACTCGTCTAATACCTTTAGTTTGTAACAAATTGACCCAAAGAATGGTTTCCTCTTGCTCCCCTGGGAGAGGAGGATGGAGCTGGAGCTCGGCTCTTTCGCTAGTTGCCAATTCCATTATTCATTATTTTTCAATTAAGGATTTAGTCTTTTTCGTATTAAGGCTGCTTCTACGTGTATGTATTATATTCTTATTATTTTAATTAACATAATTTGAATACCCACTGGAACTTTTGATGTGTATGTTGTGTGCATTAATTCATTTGCTCTACGATAAGTATCTCCAGTTTATCATGTTGGGAATCCAAAGATGAAACAGTCTCCAGTCCTCAGGGAGTTCCCAATATAATGTAAGAAAACAGCCTTGTCAAAAAGCAGATAAGCAAATAAAGTGTCACAGATACTGTGATTTGAAGGCGAGTCTAGGTGCTGTATTAATTTTCTATTGCAGCTGTAACAAATTGCTGTAAATGTAGCAAAGCTTTATTCCCTGGGGGGATGCACAGGGGTGTGGGTTTCATCGCTTCTTCCAGCATCCAGAGACTTGAAGCCTTCCGCGGCTTGTGGTCCCTCCTGGATCTTTGAAATCCATCATGCCAACCTCTGCTTCATCCGCTCACAACCCTCTCCTCTTACAAGGATTCTGGGGACCACATTTTACTCACCCAAATAACTCAGGATATTCACTCCAAGAGGTGACATGTCCACAGGGTCCAGGGACTGATATATAAGCACGTGGGGGCGTTCCCTGCCCACCACAGGGGCAGTGAGCTGAGAGGTAGGTGGGGTGCTGAACCAGCACAGGGAGACGGGGAGGGGCTGGGCTGTGAGGTCCAAGGGACAAGCCATGCTGACAGGCCACACTATGGTGGCCGTTCCATCCGTCGGGGCAGGCCTCTGGGCAAGACTGGGCATGTGCCCTGTACTCCCCAGGCCACGTGGAGCCCCTGGGGAGTGGCACGATCGGGGCTGATGTTAGAATGACGACTTTGTGACTTTGTCGGTTTGGGGAGACATGTTGAGTGTGGGTAGGGTTGAGATGATAACAGCAGATTCTGGGAGCGAAGTGACAAAAGCCTGTGTTGTGGCAGCAGCAGAGGGAAGGAGGGATTGTGAGGAACTGGTCCCCCATCTGCTGAGGTGGGGGTGTGAGCAGAAGGAAGGTAGTGTGGTGCCAGGGTAAGGACAGGGACACTGGGTAAAGTGACGTGCATGGCACTAGGGTGCTGGAGGAGGTGGGTGGTGGCAAGAGGTTGGGTATAGGCAGACTGGGCTAAGTTTTGCAAACATTGAGCTTATGGTTTCTGGGAGACATTTGGATGGAGTTCTGTAGGAGGTCACGTTGCACATTCCCTCACTCTTCCTTCCTTCCCTCCTCCCTCCCTCTTTCCTTCCTTTGCTCCACCCTTCCTCCCTCCCTTCCTTCAGCACAGGCTGTGAGGACTCACTGCGCTGACCTTCAAGGGCATCCTGATGAAAAAGGAAGGTGCGGCCTCTGCGGAGGACGACACCGGACCTCAAGGGAAAAGTACAGGCGAGAAATGCAAATGTGGGTGTGCTCAGAGTGTGTGTGTGTGCACAGACAGGTGTGGATAAACACACACCCCAATACAGGATATGCTCAGAGTGTGTGTGTGTGTGTGTGTGTGTGTGCACAGACAGGTGTGGATAAACACACACCCCAATACAGGATATGCTCAGAGTGTGTGTGTGTGTGTGTGCACAGACAGGTGTGGATAAACACACACCCCAATACAGGATATGCTCAGAGTGTGCATGTGTGTGTGTGTGCACAGACAGGTGTGGATAAACACACACCCCAATACAGGATATGCTCAGAGTGTGTGTGTGTGTGTGCACAGACAGGTGTGGATAAACACACACCCCAATACAGGATATGCTCAGAGTGTGCATGTGTGTGTGTGTGTGTGTGCACAGACAGGTGTGGATAAACACACACACCAATACAGGATATGCTCAGAGTGTGCATGTGTGTATGTGTGTGTGTGTGCACAGACAGGTGTGGACACACACAAACACACACCCTGTGGAAATCTGCAAGATTCTCCAGGGATACCACACCACACGCTGAAAAGAAAAGCATGGTGGGGACAGGGTGACACACTCCTGAGGATCATGCTCATGCAGAGGGGAGCAGGGGAGAGGCGAGCTGCACTTGGTGGCCGCCTGGTGAGCTTTGCCTTTTGCCCACAGCGAGGACTGATGGACAGTGAGGGCACCATGGCCTCTGTCAAGGACTGAGCAGTGGGGGGGTGAGAGTGACAGAAGAGGGGCAGTGATGAGCAGCTTGTCCTGGTCCCAACAGCAAAGCTGGTGCTATGAAAAATCAGGTGACGCAGGCCAGGCTGGAGCTGTCTCATCTGACACAGGACGGGCACCCCACAGCATGCGCCCCCCAAGCAGGTGCATCTCACCCTGTGCCCCAAGTCCATCGGTTTAGTTACCCGACAAGCGTCTAATCCATCACCCTCTTCTACCCATCCTGTCCTCACCACTCCTTTGTGCACAGATGCTTCATCCTCCCTGTTGTTCCAAACGGTCATCTTTCCTCTCGATCATGTCCCCCACCTGTTCCTCTCCTCTGCTCCCCTCTGTCCCAAACGCTCGTCTTCCCGCTGTGCTGGGGCACATCTGTCTCCCCAGCCCCAGCCTTCACCTCAACCATTCCCGTAGTCCCACTACTACCCACTCCTGACAGACTCCAGGGACTAAAGCAGACACTTCCATCTCGCTGCAGAGAATCTGCAGCATACTTTTATTTATTCGTAATTAGTGAAATGTTTTTCTTGATAAAGTTTATGTTTTGCAAAGTGCTTCCAATGTTCCCCATACATCAGCGAGACTGGTTTAACAGCAGCAATTATTTATTATTTCAAAGCTTTTAAAATTAATAGGGCAATGGCCAGTAGGATCTGGGGTGTCTAATTCCCAGGCCAGGGTTCTTTGCTCTTTTTAGAGCAGGAGCTTATTCACTAGAGAGAAGCCAGAGAAGGGGAGAGATGGCTCCTTGCAGGAAGGGTCAGGTGCCAGTGACTCGGGTCCGGGTGGATCCGTTCATTTTCCCAGAGAAGATGGAGCCTCCAGTTGTAGCTATAGACACGTGGCAGGGCTATAAGGATTTATCTCAGGGAAGGAAAGAAAGGATGCCAAGGGTGATTTTGACATTTTAGAATATGTGCTAGGAAGGCTTTGACATCTGTGACCTCAATAATTGGAGGGTTTTGCCGTGCTGTGAGGGGGTGGCGGCCAGCAGGCAGCGCCTGTCAGGCTCCTGGGCAGGATTGATGAATGCATTACTTGGTGCTCTGTCAACATGCTCGTGCTAGCTGGGTGTGATCTCTCTTGCGCATGGAACAGGGTCGCACCATCTGCTCATTTTGGAAGCATCATCTTGGGCCCGTCTCCCATGCCCAAACCAGGCCCGAGACTTGCCCTAACAGGGAGAGGACGCCTGTGTACCCAGAGATGCCAAGCTCTGATCCTTGTGGGCACAAAGCCTTAAGATCTTCGGGACTTTGGAGAATTGCCCCTGTGCCACTCTGACCCTGGGTGCTGATCAATCACCTTTTTCGTCCTCACCATCTACTGGTGAGGTTGCTGCAGCCCTGGTTCAGCACTCATGTTTTTATAATGTGCCTTCTTTGCAACAGATTGGGTTCAGAAAACAGGCTGTTAAATGCCCTTTGTTTCTCTTCAGACAAGGTTCTTTTAAAAATCCTCAGTCTCGTCAAACTAGGGCTGGTGTCTCTGTCTGGCAGAGCCGGTTGTGACGGCCGTCAGCGTGGCCACTCCATCAGCCTGCTCGGGCTCTGTGTCAGCTGCAGCGGCCCCAAGCTGGGTGTCAGGAGGAGGCCAGGACTGGGCTCTTGATTAATGATTAAGTCCTTCAAGTCCTCTGTCTTTGTGTCGAAGAAGCACCCGGGCATTTCAGGGGATGATGAGGTAAGATCCTTGGCTGTAATTAGCCGGGAGTGAGTTCTGACCTGAGGCAGAGGGCTACTGGCCTGGAACGGCCTCGGGGCTCTGGAACCCACAGACCTGGCTCCCAGGCCTGGCCGTGCCGTTTACTTCTGGGTAACTCTGGGAACATTACCAAATCTCTGAGCCTCCATTTTTCTCTCGAGAAGAAAGATTGTTTTTGATTTGTGCAAGAATGCAAACATTATGGAATTACCTGTCCTGATGGTTGGCTCACAACTCAATAAAGACTGCTTTCCCCTAAGTTTAGATTAACAATAGAGAATTTCTCTGCAACAGCAATTACAAATTAAACTAGGAGGACAGAGTATTCAGCTGTGTGACCTAAATTTATCACATGCATATAATTGATGGGGTAACTATTTTGTTTTGAGCCACCAATCTTAAATGTGGGCAGTCAGAGGTTCCTCCATGGGTAACGGCAGAAGATGTGCGTTACTAATAGAGCAGTCGGAAGACCAGGGCCCTGACACCGTCTGGTCAGCCTGGGCTGATGTGTACACCCTGACTGTGCTATTCTCGACTGAGGGTCCCCAGGCTGGAACACTGTGATATCAGATAACTTACCATACCATGATATGGCTGAAAATGTCCACAAATAAATACTTTGATGGCCTATTTCAGGTACAGGCAAATTTTTTTCTGTGATGGCCAAGCAGAAAGCAAATATTTTTGGCTCCTCGTACCATCCTGAATCTGTGGCAACTGCTCAGCTCTGTTGCTGCAGCCTAGAAGGACCACAGGCAATGCGCGGCCCAGGGGGGCGCCTGTGCCCCGGGAGGACTCTGTCTGTCATGCTGCACAGTAGGCTGGATTTAGTCACTCTGTTGGCCCCAGCTAGGTGAGTCCCACATGTAAGGCAGGTGCTTACTTATCCTGAGGTAGGTGCCTCGTCTCTTTGTCCTGGCTGCAATTTTGAGTATAGGAAAAAGTGAGTCAATTGCCTCTTCAAGCTTCCTGATAATTCTGCTGTTTTCTCCAACTGCAGTGAGGAATTTAAACCACTCTTTCTTTTCCCAGCTTCAAGACTGGCTGTGTGCGTATGTTATTCAGGTGATGAGATTCAGATGTTTTTTAAACCAAGAATTACTATTTTATTACCCTTTTTAAAAACCAAACATAGACACACTTTTAAAATAACTCAAAAGACTTGCTGTCCATAGTTTGGGGATATGAGGTAGTGTGTTCGTCTGCTGGTGAGAGGTGGGTGTCGACTGGGACATCACTTTTTGTCTTTTCAAGATTAAGAGAAACTATTTATAATTGTTTAATGTTTAAGAGATTCTATAAAGAACACTTGTAAGGTCAGTAACTCACCAGCTTCTCTCTGAGCTAAAGACAGAGAATGAATCAGCTCCAGGCTGGGGGCTCTGGTCCCATCTCTGACACACTCACAGAGTTGTCCTCAACGTGGTTCGCTCCAAGAAAAGTAGCCTGCAGTGGCCATCAGAGGAGAAGGATGGTCTCTGGGTCAGGGGCTCTGCACTTCCCAGTTCAACTGCCTGCGATCACCGCAAATGTCCAGCAGTGATGGGAGGGGCCTAACCCGAGTCAAGGGAAAGTGCCCTCCTTCCGCCCTGAGGCAGCCTGGTGCCCCGCTGCCCACTGTGGGTTGGCCCGTGTCCCTGGTGGCAGCCTGGTGCCCCGCCGCCTCCACGGGCTGGCTCACGTCCCTGGTGGCAGCCTGGTGCTCCACTGTCCTCCATGGGCTGGCCCGTGTCCCTGGGCCTCTCCTTCCCTCTGCAGCGTCCTGCAGACAGGCTGGGAGTCAGGGATGGGCGAGGAGTGCCTTCCTCTTCTGCCTTGGTGGGGCTGAGAGCCAGGCCTGGCTTGGTCGGGACGCTGCTCCCAGCCGCGGTCTGAGGTGCTGTTCACCCCCCACCCCCAGCACCGGAGCGTGCGGAGTGGCCAGCTGCCGCCGCCGAGGGCATGCGCTTGCCCGGGGTGGCTGAGCGAGGCTCTCTCTCCATGTCCCTTCTCTTACAAGGCCCCACGGCGCGATTTCCTGGCACCCTAAAGGTAGCAGCTTGGCGTCTGGGGCTTCACACAGTCTCAGTCTCCCTCCCGTCACAGTACACAGCATTTGGGGCCCAATCCTGGGTGGTCGGTCCTGGCCTTTACTCAGCAGTGAACTTTCTCCCAAGGAGGTGCTGGCCCCTCCCTGGCCCCTCACCCTAAGTCAGTTTGCTCTGACCTTTCCCCGCTTTTCCTGCCACAACCCCGACAGTGACAGACCCCAGGCACACTCTGTGTTGTCGTCACCTGGTGTTTCTCCACGTCTCGAGTGGTATAAATGGAAGCAAATAGACGGAAAAGAGGTGGCAGCCACCACTCAGGCCCAGTCTGCAAACCGTCAGCCTTTAACAGACCTCAACCGCTCTGAGCCAAATCTTCACAGCATTTGAGAACTAAGGTATTCTCTTCCGATAACACAATCTTCGATCACTGCTAAGACTCTCTGGTAAAAATAAAAGGTGAAAGGCCCCCCCTGCATTTCGGGGAGACGAGGACGGAACTGCTTTGCCTTGCTTGCAATCACCGTTTCTAACCTGGGGCCAGAGCAGGGAGCAAGTCCTTCACGGGAAACCCACATGGACTTGACTGTTTGTCACTTCACAATCAAGTCCAAGGGCGTGAGTCAAAACAACCATCACTTTTTTTTCTCCTGGGCAGAAATTATTCAGGTGCACCATGGAGTAGCTTCAACGAGGCTGTCTTTGCTCCGTGTATGTCCCGCCAGCTCTGCTCCTAGAGTCCCCGTTCACGTGATTCACCAGCTGTTTATCGAGTACTCAAGAGTGTTCTTGTCAAGAACCTCAGAGAAAGTGGTGAGGACCGAGCGAGGAAATGGCTGGTGAGGCCACATTTGCCGTCACCTTCCATGTATTTTCAATTGGTGTGCTGTGAAAATTTTTAAAATCATTAATTAAATTAGTTTTGAAAGAATTTCAATGCATAGTAAGTAGATATTTTTAACTCTTATTTTTTTGATCAGCATAATTTAAGCCAACCGTGGAAGTTTAACTGTAGGTTCAAGTACGTTGTAAGATAAAGAAGATTGCAAAGCACTGCTTGAGACTCTGGCCTGGGGTGTTTGTCTATTGCCAGAGTCTTAGCATGCCAAACCCTGTAATGTAGGTATTATCTCCATTTAGCAGATAGGGAGATGAAAGCTCAAAGATATTTGGGAAACTTTAAGATTCTAGTGAGTGAGACCTCATCTCTAAAAATAGCTGGCATTGTTAGGGCAGGTGCCTATAGTCCCATCTACTTGGAAGGCTGAGGCAAGAGAATTGCTGGAGCCCAAGAGTTTAAGGTTGCTGTGAGCTATAATGCTACGGCACTGTACTAAGGGCAACAAAGTAAGACTCTGTCTCCAAAAAACAAAACAACAACAATAAAAAGAAAAAAACAACAACAAAAGACTCTGTTAATTATGAAATAAAAGGACCATGTCATAAGGACTCAGGAGTCACCTTAAGGGAGCTCCCATCAGATAAATTTGGTATCATTTGAGCATAAAAATAATTATAGGAACAAATATATTGGACAAAGCAGAAAACGTGAGTCCATACTATCAGACGTGAATAAGCAGACACTAGATAAGCAGATGAATGAATGACTGGATGAGTAGAAAGCACTTCCTTAAAAGAGAACTCTGGTGACAAATGCAGAAGGAGGGATGAAGACAGAAAGTCACCCCTCAGCAGCCACCGGTGACGATCCATCTGGGGGAGGTCACCAGGTCTGTGTTGGTGAGTGGAGGATTAAAGAGGAGCGGGGTATTGACATAATGTCACCCCACAAGGTATTAATCAATTACAAGGGAGGAAATGGTAACCTTACAGAGAAGAAAGTGGACAGACACCAAGAGCAGGTGGCCAAGCTCAGCATGGTGGGCCAGCAGCACGTGCACTCTGTGGGGTACACGGGGAGAGCACAGGGCCATCTCTGTGGGGATCCTAGTGAGAACACTTGACCTGCGTCTGACCAGGCGTGAGAAGCATGGGACTCCGGTTCGAGAACAGTGCCCTTGCAATGTAAGGGGCATCTGAACAGACGTGAGAGCTGAGTGCACTCATGTTCCTGGGTGGGATTCTGGGCCAAGAAGGAAAATCAGATTCTCTGGGGGCAGCTGGCGAAATTTGAAGGGGGTCTCTAGTTTGGACGGATGGTAGTGTGGTATCAATGTTGGAATCCAGACTTGGGGACATGGAGTATGGTTATATTCTGGGAACATGTTAATACATACTGGATTATTTGAGGATCAGGTTCCCTGCTCTCAAAAACAAAAAAAGGCCAACCAAAGAAACATTCATGATAGAAGAGTTGGCAGATGACATGGGTGTTAGAGAGGCTGTGGCACCATCTTGAATACTCGCGAACCTGGGCAAAGGGAACATGGATGTTCTTCAAATACAGGGCTGTAGGACCTTCAAAGAGCAGAGAGGTGTCTGGATTGGGAGCTCCTCACAGTGGAGGTCGGTTTACTTTGAGACTGAAGAACTGGTGGTGTTTGAAAGAACAAAGAAAGAGAAATGACATTCTAGCAGAGATGATTTGAGCAGTCTTAGCCTGGGAGTCTTAGCAGAGTCTGGAACAAAGGTGGTATGAACAGGGAACAAAAAAGAGACTCTTTCCCAGGGTAAGCATGGTGGACTTCATACCATGCATCGGCTTTACGGAATGAAAAATGTTCTAAGCCAACCCATACCAAAGCTTCAAGAAGTCTAACTGTGTACACCTCACTATCTTGATTACTGATACTATACAGTTTTTCCTAGAAGTATTTCAAATTAGAAAGTGAGCCATAAGCGTGATTAATTTTTCTTGTTAGTGACATGACACACAAGTACGTTATTTTTAACTGGCATAGATGGGTAAAAAGATTTCCCCCAATATATGTGTTCATGAACTTGATGGAAACCTTGGATCAGACATAGGTATTTCTATACATCATAGAAGTTTAAATCACAAAAATTACATGCAAATGGGATTTTTAGCATCTTGCAGAAGAAGCATTGCTGCCCTGGGTGAAGACATGTAGAGTTTGTAGTTTTTATTTTATTTTATTTTTTTTTTAATTATTTTTTATTAAGTCATAACTGTGTACAATGATTCAGGCTTGGAGTACAGTGTGCTTGTAGTTTTTAATGTAGACGAGTAATCATTTAATTTATGAGAAAGGCCATAATTGTATAATTAAAGGGGGGTTCTCCTTACAGGACGTATAATTTTAAGTATAGGACAATAAAATGCTATATTCTTAAATGGGAAAATATACCTCATAATCAATGTTATTAGGCAGTGCCAGTAACTTTTTTTCTTTTTTCTAACAGAGAGAAGAAACATAACTTCATGAAATAAAACACTCATAATTTGCAAAATTATACCTAAAGGGCAGACGTCATTAATTACTTAGGGATTTCAGGTGAATTAAGGAAAGGGTTTACTCTTAAATTGTGTGTAAAAATTAAAGGGAATGTATACTAGGAGATTGAGTGGTGGAGGCAACAAAACAAATATTTCTTTAATAAATTATATAATCACACTTCTGTGAGCCAGAGTCCAGCTAAGCCCCTTGCAGGGTTTTTGTCTTCTTTGGATATTCAACTTTGCTGGTGATGCATTTCTTCAGTTTGTCTCAAAGGGAGATATTATTTTATTTTATTTTGTTTCATTTCATTTATTTATTTATTTTTCTGAGACAGGGTCTCACTCTTGTTGTCCGGGCTGAAGTGCAGTGACATCATCATAGCTCACAGCAACTTCCAACTCCTGGGCTCAAGCAATCCTCCTGCCTCAGCCTTCCAAGAAGCTGGATTATCACAACACCCAGCTAAGTTTTTTAATTTTTTTTTGTAGAGCCAAGGTCTCACTATGTTGCTCAGGCTGGACTCAAATTCCTAACCTCAAGCAATCTTCTCGCCTCAACCCCTGGGGGGTTGAGCCTCCCAAAATGCTTGCATTACGGACATGAGCCACTGTATCTGACCTCTGAGAGAGTTTTTAGCTCTCTTTCATTTTTTTGCAAACATTTTTCACTGTATAATGTTCTGGGTTTATAGTTCTTTTTCACTTTAAATATCACTCTGTTAGGGCGGCACCTGTGGCTCAGTGGGTAGAGTGCTGGACCCATCTACCAAGGGTGGCCAGTTCAAACCTGATCCTGGCCAAACTGCAACAAAAAAATATGCAGGCATGTGGTGGGTGCCTGTAGTCCCAGCTACTCAGAAGGCTGAGGCAAGAGAATCACCTAAGCCCAGGAATTTGAGGTTGCTGTGAGCTGTGCCACGGCACCCTACCAAGGGTGATAAAGTGAGACTCTATCTGTACAAAAAAAAAAAAAAAGAAGATGGGGCAATTATGCCATTTTAAATATCACTCTGTTATTATTTTCTGGCTATCGTTGTTTCTGGAAGGAAGTCTGCTGTCACCTTCTATTTTTGTGTGATGTGTGTCTTTTTCCTCTTCATCTTCCCTCAAGGTTTTCTGTTTGTATTTTATTTTCTGTAGTTTAAATGTGGTATGTTTGCATGTGTGCACCTGCGCATGTGCATTGGTAATTATTCTGCATGGCATTCTCCAAGCTTCTTAGATCTATGGTTGGGAGCCAGCCATTAATTTTGGAAAATTACTCAAATATTTTTTCTGCTTTCTCTCTCTTCTCCCTCTGACATTCCCATGCTGCTGATGGAACTCTACTCAGGTCAAGCTGTTGGCCCACATTTCATATGAATTTCTCTCTCTCTCTCTCTCTCTCTTTTTTTTTAGAGACAGAGTCTCACTCTATTGCCTGCAGTAGAGTGCTGTGGGGTCACAGCTCATAGCAACCTCCAACTCCCGGGCTTAGGCGATTCTCTTGCCTCAGGCTCCAGAGTAGCTAGGACTACAGGTGCCTGCCACAGTGCCTGGCTATTTTTTTGTTGCAGTTTGCCAGGGCTGGGTTGGAACCTGCCACCCTCGGTATATGGGGCCGGTGCCCTACCCACTGAGCCACAGGCACTGCCCATCATATGCATTTCAAAGCTGGTATCTTTAAGCGATATTTTTCTGATGAACTCAGCCCCTGGGGAACAGTCTTCTGAAACCTCACAGCACCGGCAACGAGACCCACTGGGAACCCACAGTCTACAACACAGCTGAAGGTAAGTTGGTGGATTCAGCAACTTTATATTGGTCTAAGGAGAACAATATCTGACCTTTGAAATTCTGATACTTAGCAACTGTGTTTATTAATCAGTTAATATGCCCCTAATTTATAAAGTAACAAAGGGAAGAAACTTTAGCTAGTAGCTACAATGTTCCCAGCAAGTACACAGTAGTTTTTTTTTCTTTTCCTCATGTTAATGCTTCAAAAATATATTGTTACCCCTACTTTACCTATGACAGAGCTGCGATAACTGGAAGATAACTTATGAATGATTCCAAAGGTAAAGAATAAAGACATTACTTCTGCTTAAGTATTTATTACTTAAAAAAAATCACACTTTACAAAAGTTGCAAATTATAAGCCAGCACAAAGCCCAGGCTCTTAGAAGATGTTCATCAAAAGAAAGAATGATTTTTTTTTTTGAATTGTGTTATACTCTCCATTTGTTTATTGAACTAAGTTCTGAGATATTTGATCAACTACTTTTTCTATATTATCAAAACCAAGCAAAACCTCGAATACTTTAACTGGAACCAGGGGAGATTTGAGAACCAAATGAGAAAACAAGTATGAGACTGCTAGAGAAACAGAAACTATTTTTATAATTTCTCTTCTGATTTTCGCCCATGTGTCAGGTAATTAATGGTCTCTGAACAGCCAGCCAGCTGGCCCCATAAGCAGACTCTTTAAGGGACCACACGGTGAATTCTTTTGTGAAAGGAAGAAAGGAATCTCCCTCCTTCCCCCTCGTGTTTTGGATTTTGTTTCTCACTCTCTCTCTTTTCTTTATTCAACATATTTTATGTACCCAAAGGCAATGTGCAGGGCTCAGGGTACCGAGATGAAGCTTATACAGAGAGCAAAAAGCCCTGGGGATCCATGTTCCCGATTTCCCATGCTGGCGTTTCCCGAGCGGGCCCAGGCAGCCGCGCCGCCTTTGTGCCACCACACTCTCCCTTTCTGGCTCGCGCACGCTTTGTTTTTGGCTCCCAGGAACAGCACGCCTATGTGTGTGTGTTTTAAAGTGCAGTGAACTGCTCGGCGAAGTTCTTTTTCTCTGCAGATTTTGTAGGTGTAACATTGCAGCCCACACAGCCCACCTGCTCCTATCTTGCTTTCGTCTTGAACAACTGGTGTTTTTAACAGTGGTGCTGACTCTGGATTAGTCGCTGAAGCATGAAGCACCCAGGCAGGTGTAGGTTACCAGCCTGGCGAGGGGCTCGGAGCCAGCTGTCCCACTGACGGTGGCCAGAGCCCTGGCCCACCGGGAGAAAGACAAGGCACGGACGCCGAGGTGCTCCTCCTGGGAGAGAAGCAAACACAAGCCACTGATGGTGCTGAAGGTGTGCTTTAAACAAAGGCATCGGGAAGCAGCGGCCTCCCCAGTCTGCAGGCGTGAGCGGAACAGTTCATGCTGCTTTCCCAGGCTTTCATGGGAAATTTCAGGGTTTTTTTTTTTTTCCAAAAAGAAGTGATTTATGAGACAATGGCATGTTCCTTGACATCTGTGCAGTGCCCTGAGTGACATTCTGGGAAGCTCAGAGGCTCTGGGCGTTAAGAGGTGAGGACACCATTAAATAACTTGGAGCCAGGCGCACACCTGTAGTCCCAGCTACCCGGGAGGCCACAGGGGAGAATCCTGTGAGCAGGAGAGTTTGAGACCAGACCCCCATCCTTAAAAAAACAAACAAAATGACATCAGATTTTACCCAGATGGAAATCTGTGAGAATCTTGATCCATGGTCATGCTGTACACTTGGGAAGCCCAAGGGACTCTTTCCGCGGTGGCACCTCCCTCTCTGCTCCCGTCCTCCGTCCTCCGCCCACGTGGCTCAGCCTTCATCTCATGTCTCTCCCCCCCGGCCAGCTGCCCACGGTGCTGCTGGTGTTCAAAAGGGTTTTGCTTCCTGTTCTTTCCATAATCTTAGGGTAAATCCGCATCCCCATGCCATCAAAATTTATCAATGGTATAGCCACGTGCCTTGATGCGGCCAACGATCTAAATGGCAAACTAAAGTGTTTCAGTCTGGGGAAAAACTTCAGGAGCTGGCATACGCTTCCCCACACTCCTATCTGTCTGCCGTGACAGCCAGCGGTGACCCAGATAGCTCTCGCCCTGTCACACAGGGTCCTAGGATGAAATGGCTGGCGATGGAGCCCAGGCCTCCTCAGAAGCAGCGTGGGATTTTTCCATTACAGGTGGAACCTGGCGTTTTTACATGTCATGGTGTTGTGAAAATCGAAAGGGGACTCACGAGGTGACGTGCCCTCCCCTGGGAGCTCAGTCCTCCTCTGGTTTTCACCCTCCTCTTCACTCTCTTTCCACTGCTCACCACTTTTTAACTGCCAGATCTGGGGAGTCACCCTCTTTTAACAACCTCTGGAGGAATCACAGACTTCTTTTTCTCACAGGTTGGGAAACTTCAATCTTCATTAACCAAACCGGGGCAGATGAGATAATGCTTTCTGTTGCCAAACACAATTTTCAGGGTCCCTTAAGTAAATGTCTTTTTGGGTCACATGGATAAAAATCTTTCACTGGGAAATGCATCCCCCTGTACTGAGTGTGGTGGAAGGAACTGAGGCAAGTGAGGGGAAGCAGACTGTTAGCAGGTGTCCGCAGCCCATGCCTGCCTGCTAGGCCGTGATCCCTGCTCAGACCTCCGCAGAACCCAAAACAGGGCCTGGAGGACTCGCAGCCTTTGGTGACTTAAGCTGCTGCTAAGTTTTCTCAGCAGAAAGCGAATAGAAAAGACGGTACAGAGACTGTCAACATAAAAACCAGTAGTCTGTGGAGATCAAGGTACAGCTTGATGGAAGATTCCAGAAGGACTTAATTTTCCCCATATATGCCCAGGGAAGAGAACTGAGAGGAGAGGTTTGGGGTTCCTTTAAAATCGGGCCTTCCTGGGCATCACCAGACAGTTGCCAAAGGAGCCTGACCCCTTCTCCAGGAGTCCCACAGTATTCTCATCGTCCTTGTTAGTTTTAAAAAATACATGTTTGTCTACTGGACAATGTTAAGGTGTTTCTGAAACATCGGCCACGGCAATAATTTCATTTTATCCCATTATTTCCGTTTTAAAGTTGTACATATACAGTAGGTTTTGTCTACATGAATTTTTCACTAGCATGTCTATATTTGGCCATGTCACAATTGCTGTCACACTTCTCTACCCAAGCATTTAAATTATTGCAATAATGTTTTGAGGGGTAGATTATTTCCTCACCAAAAGATTATGGTGTCTTTTCCTTGTTATATGTCCCCAGCATTCCTGAAAGCATCAGAGTCAATCTCGTCCTTTCCATGTTCTGGTGGCTCCTGGTGCTCCCCTGAATGGAACACTCACTCCTGTGCGTGGCTGTCCCTCTCATCCCACACTTGACGTTGGCCTGCCAGCTTGTGAACTTCGTGAAGGTGGATCCCATGGCTTTCGAAACACTTAACCTGGACTTTCCACGTGCAGATAATAAGGAGAGGCTTGCTGAACCCCACCAGGCCACTGAATTCCTACCATCCATCCCAAACAAGCCTGCTAGGACCCTCTGAGGCTGCTTCCTCTTAAACAGGTTAAACACCCCTCTGTGTGACAAGTGCCTTGAGGTCCCCACCACCCGGTGTACTAGTGTCCTGCGGTCATCATGACAACGTGCCCCAGACTGGGTGGCTCAATCAGTAGAAATGTGCTGTTTTATAGCTCTGGTCCCGGAAGCCCCAGAGCCAGGTGTCCACAGGCTTGGTGCCTTCTGAGCCCGCAAGCAGAGTCTGTTCCAGCCTTTCTCCTGGGCCTCCTAGATGGCCGTCTCCATGTTCATGTGCTCTTGACGTGCGTGTCTGCCTCCAAATTTCCCTTTCAAAGGCTGCCAGTCACACTGGACGTACTGGGGTAAGCCCACCCAATGACCTCATTTAACTTGGTTGTCTCTGCCCGAGAAAGGTCACATTCAGAGGTCTGCAGATCAGGACTTCAACACATGAATTTGGGGAGGGACGCAATCCAGCCCATAACACCTGGCTTCTGTCCTCTGGGTGAGCACAGTCCCTGAGCACACATGCCAAGGGGAGCAGAGACGGATGTTACAGAGGCTCAGCCTGTTCTGCATGATGGGTTGGGGAGAGAGAGAGAGAGAGAGAACAAACACGGCTGTAAACAGGCATCCTCTCCCTGTTGATTCTGGAGGGCTGATGACATAGGGCTGTGTTGAGAAGACTTGAGACTCTGTGGGCCCACGTGGAGACGACACCAGGGGCAGTAAACATGTCGCCCGTGTACGGGGACACCCAGGCATGTGGGACCTTCCTGTCGCGTGTTTGGCATTCCATTCCTAAGGGGTACAGGTAGGATAATTGCAACTTGAAATCTTAGAGACAAGAAAATAAATTCCTGGATTGTTAACCAGAGAATAAAGAAATCCTAAAAATGCTGTCTTAAGTTGATACAAGGTTTTAAAGAAATAACAGGAAACCTTACAGAGTTCCCTTGCAAGGAGGGCTCAGGATGGGGACTGGGCAACCAGTATCTGAGCCAGAGACGGACGACAGGTCATTGCTGGCTTCTTGGAGAAAAAGTGGATATGGGGTCCCATGAGGATGCAGAAAAACACCAGCCACCTTATTCAGTGATACAGAAGCTGACTCCAAGTTGTAAATGGTAGATTATCAGCCACCCAGCGTATGTTTCTACCGAGCAGGAAAAAGAACAGATATTATTATTCCAAAATCCTTCAGTAGTTTATTAAATCCTCCTGCTATATAAGCTTTTGTAAGAGGAGTAACAACATCATACCACAAAGAGGAAAATACAAGTAAGTAAAATATTGCCAATAATTCAGTTCCCATCTCTAAGTATGTACGATTAGTGTGCTCATTTATATGTGACCAATATTAGTTTATTAAAAAATGAAGAACCGCATTACAGCACGTAATATCTGCTTCAAAATGGAAATAACATGAGTTTTAGATGAGATTCCACTTAAACAATAATAATCTGATAAACTTGTGTTAGTTGGTACTTTAATTAATTTGCCATGTACACACCTTTGCACATGAAGTTGTCCAATAGTTGTTTTACACCTGAAAGAAATAACTACAGCGATATTAGAGCACATCTCACCCTGAGGCAACAAACACCAATCAAAGATAATGCTACCTAAATATAGAGCAGTCCCTGTTTAGAAGCGACTCTACTCCCTATATTGTTACAAAGTTAATAAAAATAATTTAAAACATTTTTAAAGGGTAAGCGTTTTCAGTGGGACACCCACAGTTTTCAGTGGGATGAACGTCAAGGAGTTTTTTCCTCCTCAAAGTTAACAACAGACATTTAAAGCCTGTGAAGGAAACTGATCTAAAACGCAGGATGCAGACGGTGCCTGTGGCTCAACGGAGTAGAGCACCGGCCCCATATGCTGTTGGTGGCAGGTTCAAACCCAGCCCCAGCCAAAAACTGCACAAAATAAATAAATAAATGAATAAATAAAACGCAGGATGCACCTTGTAGCAGGGTAGCTTTGGGGGAAGGGCCCTCCAAAGGGACGTAAACAGAGTGTCTTTATATTGACCAGGTGGCCTCATCCTTCCAGACACAGCTGGTTTCCAAGGTGCGCAACCTGCATGGACTTTTCTCTGTCAGGGTAAGTGACAAAGGAAAATGGATCAGATGAGGTTGAGCCTGGAGTTTTAAGATAAAGCAGAATCATTGCCAAGGGACCTCAAAGACAGCCATGACCAATGACCGTGGAAAACAAGAGCAGAGAGTCCCGGCAGATGCTAGGAGCCAGAAAGAGAAAATAAAGACGACGAGGAACGTCTGCGAATGATCTTGTCATCCCAGAGGAAGGCGGTTTCCCGGAGGATTGAGTTCCATGGGATTCTTGATTCTACACGCCGCTCCCTTTCCTTCGCCCTTCAGGTAAGCTAGCTTGACTTTGCACCTATTAATTTCTGGTAAATATCCCTGCCCGAGACAAATATATATAACAGACAAAATTAAAAGAACAAAAATCTTGCTTGCTAGAATCCCCACGACAAAAAAAGAAGTGTGGAGTTGTGTCAGAAGAGCAGCCGGAAGGAAAGGCAGGAAACATCCCATCCGTTCAGCAGTGGCGTCAGACACACACACGGATGACAGAAGGTTAGAGACGGATCGGAGCTGAGTATGATGAGCTCACAGAGTCGCATCCTCCAGATGAGCACAAAGAAGACAGACATCAGCACACACAGATGCCAGAGATCTGCGTTTGGGGTAAAAGGCCAAAGCCGCCTCTCCGCAGCCCAGAGCCGCCCTGTCTGTCTGCAAGGAACACAGGCAAGGGACACGTCAAACACAGAAACACAGCGTCTGGAAGAAGAAATCCTCAAAACAGAATTGTGAGTATTCATTGTGGGAAGGTAGGAGAACTAACTGTCCCCCCAAAGAACAAATTCTGCAGGGTTGGAAGGGCCACTTTGTGTCACGGCTAGGTCGAAGGATCGGAGAAGCCAAGACCTGGTTTCCTCCCATTCCTCCCAACCACTGACCGTCTCTACGAGTCGTACTCTTGAGGTGTGACTCTGAGTGTTGAGCTGTCCCCCGTGTCAGTCACCGCCTTACCTAGTACCTGTGTCTGTGATCGCCGCCGTTCACCCATTTACCCATTTACGTAAAACCTACGCTGTTGATGTATTGTGGCCCAACTCCTCGGCTAGGTACTGGAAAAATCATGGGAAAAAGAACAAAGTGTTTCCTGCGGGCAAGAGAGGAGAAAGTGAGGAGCCACGGGGGGCACAGTGTTTGCTGAGAGTTAGTCCCCCTGCCGCAAGGTCCGGGGGAGGAAAATCAACCGATCCGGCCTCAAGCCTGAAAGGGCTTCTGTGCGGAAGTAACTCTTAAGCGAAATCCTAAAGGCAAATACCATTTCCATGCATGAAAGTTGAGTAGAAGTAAAATAATAATAATAAAAGAAAATTTACTGATGCTTCATCATGTCCCAGACTCTTCAAAGTCAAAGCAAAGACAAACATTATCGTCTTTTATTGTTATAATGGTTGTAGGAGGTTCATTCCACTCTAAGGGGAGGAGGGGGCTAGGAAGAGATGCCTAAATACAATTATTCAACAACAAAATGCTTTCGGAAACAGTGAGTTCCCGCATTTTGGAAGTATTCAGGCAGTAGCTAAATAAGTTCAGAACCAAAACAGATTGAAACTCTGGGTGGGGGACTGTTCTTCATGAGATGTTTCTAAGGGTCCTTCCAACTCTGAAATGTTCTGACACCGAAAAGGCATCCTTGAAGATTTACAAAACGATGCATTTGTCATGATAATGTACTTGGTTAATGACTAATATTGTTATAATGTGCTGAGATCTGATTAATCTGAGTAATAATAGCATGTTTTGGCAACAGAATAAGAATGCAGAGTTTTGAAACATTTGTTATATCACCAAGAAAATTCTATCTCCTGAGGACAGAGGATTGTAATGATTTTGACCCGTGGAGTGCATATGGTTGTAATGAATCCATATTCATTATGTATATATTCAGAAAGATATATTTATTGATTGATAGAACAATCATTTGGATTTTAATAGTAGCTATAAGAACAACAGTGATGTCCTATATTCCATTGTCCAAACTTGTCATAACAGTAATATTTTTATCTTCTTTCCTTTATCATACACTCAAAACCAAACTGGAATTAATAGTCATGTCTAAACGTTTTCCTGTATTGAAAAGCAAAAGAATTGAAATTTTTATACAATTGTTCAGGAATTTTCATTTATTTATTGTAAACATCTTAGGTATAACGTGCCAAATTGTAGACTGTACTTAAAAGAAAGGGAGGGTCTAAGTTTGGTATTATAAATCTGTGTATTTCTTGCTTTTGCCCAAGAAGGAGAATATAATTGGCTGAGCATAAAATTCCTACATTCTGGGATTAGGTAAGATTTATGGAAAATTTTGGGAATTGAAGTACATGAGCAGAGAATGTCAGAAAACCGACTGTGTATTCATAAACCAAACCAAACCAAAAAAACAATTAAATAAAAATTAAAAATTTTAAAGGAAATCATAGATCCACAATCGATTTGTATTTAAATAATAGAATTGTATTATCAGTTCCATTCTGTTCTCCTGGGCTCCTGCTATGGAGCTTCTTCATTTACCCTATAATTTCCCATAATTTACTGAAAACTTGAGTTGACCAGGTTGTGTGTTTGGGGAAGGCTGAAGTTCTAAGAGCTCTTTTGTCATATACTTTATCTATTCATAACTGAGCAGCTGGTTTCAGGTTGTAATAACTACGAGATTGGAATGCTCAGGTACAGTGGACGTGTGGCACCACAGCACCTGCCCCTGCATTTTCTGCACCACTGCAGGGCTTACTATTGTTTCTTCCTTAATTGTGCTTTCACTTCTCAATTACGAGAAGGCGTCGAGCTATTCCCAGTGCAGAACCTGGTACAGACAGCCTTCGGCAGACGGGTGAACGAAGGGCTGTTGGCCTGCTTTTCCAGGGTATGTTATTTATTATCGTAAGAAGGATCTCTTGCACTTCGGTTCCACCCACACTATATTTGAACAACTGTAGAATGAGGGTCCGTCGGATCTGAGGTCCACTCCAGAATGCCACCTAAACTCACCAGAGAATGTCAGACCCTCAGGGGTTTGTGGCATCGCAGATTCTGTTCTTATTTTCTGGTGAGAGGAAATTTGTATTCCTATTATTTATTTTTACCTTGCTTACAACACATAATCAAATGAGTACAAAACTACGGCAAATACAAAGATACACAAAAGCACCTGCGGTTTTTGGTCTCTGAAGTTTCGAGATGCTCTGTTTGTCTTACACGCTTCTAAACTTTGTTACGCACAGTGCTCTGTGACACAGTCAAGGACCATCAGGCCCCCGCTGAGGACACTCTGAGCACCTGTCATGGAGCCTCACACCTCCAAGGCCAGAGGCTGTCTGTGACCTGACGGAACAGACGAGCAGTAACTCTGTCCGTTTCCTTGGTATTTACAGATGAGCCTAATAAGAAGTATATAATGTGGCAGCAGTCCAAGTGAGTCGCAGAAAATATGTGTAACTATACATAGTGAAAAAATAAATATAAGGAGAATTTATATTATACATTAGTGTATGTAAGTCGTTACATTGAGGAACATACTTGTATGGGTAAGAACACGGCCACGTATGTAAAGTGCTCACAGCAGCATCTGGAGGGTAAATGCTCCAGGGAACATGCGTCCATGGGTAAACACACAGCCATGTATGTAAAGTGCTCACAGCAACATCGAGAAGGTAAATGCCACACTAATGCTTGCTCTCTCTGTTAACATTACTCCACATTGTTTATTAATTCAGCACATGGCACCCCAATAAATGCATAAATGTACACAGTCATGAGTTAATAAAGAGAAAATTGTAACATTCTGACACTCAGCTGAAAGGGTCATCATAGACATATACCTTCAATAAAACCTCCTTTAAAATTAAAAAAAAAAGAAAATGTACACCCATATGCATTTATAGCTATATACAGGGATAAAATGTAGCTTTTTAAACAGGATATAAGCTTTATCAATAAATTAAAAATACTACTTTTTAATGTAATATTCTAGGTCATGCTTTTCAAATTAAACTTGGGCTATAAAACCTAACATTGAGAGGGCCCCTGCTCAACTGATTTATCTCCTGTCTCTCTTTCTTATCCATGCACTCCAAGTATCTAGGCTTTTCTCACTTTTTGAACATTTCACAATGTTCCAGGTGTCATCCTGACTCCAGCCCTTGGCACTTGCTGTCTCCTTGCACAGACGCTTTCGTACCGGCCTCTGCCCGATGCCCCCAGCTGCTCCCACCCACAGCCACCTCTTTGTCTTCCTCCCTGTCAATCACTATCCACACCTGTTATTTCTTTTCACATTCCTCTGGTTTGTTTTATTTTATAATTTGTACTCAAAATTATTCTACTTATTTGTGGGTACGTCCTGTGGTTTCCACTAACAGGCAAGTTCCCAGGGTAAGAACTTAACTGAATGCTGTTCACACACAAGGGGGGAGCTCAGTAAAGCTGATCCCCTCTTCCCCATTTGACTTACTCACACAATCTGTGTCATCTACCTCCTTATTGGCCAAATGATTTTTCCACCTTCAAAGACCTAAGTTTCTAGTTAGACTGGTCTCCTGCCGAAGCTAGTCTTTAGAGGTTGGGAAAAAAAGTAGATGTACTACTAACAGTCGGGAAGCCATCTAGCAGGGACAGTCCTCCATATAATAATGGGCCTCTGTGAAACACCCCAGAGAAAACGTGACTCTTGACTTAAATAGTCTTCTGACTGAATGCTTTCCCCTTAAGGTCACGAACAAGGCATGCATGCTCTTGCCACCTTAATTTACATCACATCCTGGCTGCTATCGCAAGAAGACACTCTCCATGGGTGTTTTCCTGCTTCTGCACAGTTGAGCTTCCTGAGCAAAGAGCACTGGGAAAGTCGGCTCCGGGGTGACGGAGCAGCACACGTCACTCAGGAGGGAAAGCCATTTGGAGATTCGTGTGATATGTCCTGGTGCTATTTGCTCTCAGGCCTTCATGGCGAAACGCTTTTCTGGCCTGGAGAATATTTCTTTATGCTACACAGGAAGGTCTCTCTCTCCAGAAAGGAAGGGGCCCACAGGTCTGGGCGTCCTCTGTCTTCTCTTAGCGTCATGATTTGGGAGTCCCTCTGCTGCAAACACAGGAAAACACCTACTCATCCCAATCCCATTGCCATGGGGCTTTGAGCACGGGCCTCTGTGAGTAATAAATAATCTCCTCTCTGGCTCTGAGACTCCAAGTTTCCTGTCAGAATATCTACATCTACATAAAACTTAGCACCTACCTATTTTAATAAGTAAAGAAAAGTAAGTAAAACACATATAGATTGGAGGACAAATTAAAAAAAACTTTGCTAAGAGGCAACATGATTATCTATGCAAAAAATTTTAAACATCAACAAAAAAGCTGCCAGAATTAACATGTAACTTTAGTAGTGTTACAGGATAGAAGGTGTGTTTCTATATACTAGCAACGAACAACTAGTTAACGCTTATTAAAAATACAATAGCATTGGGGGAGGGGCATGATGGCCAACTGGAAGCAGCTTCTGACAGAGGCTCCTGTACAAAAGGAATGATAACCTCCAGAATCTGTCCAATTGAGCTGAAGATTGGGAGCCCAGCCAAGAGAGAGAAGTGATAACTGAAGATCACCTCTGCTGAGGCAAGATGTGACTCCAAGAAACCAAGCTTCAGGCAGAAAAACTGAACTAAAGTTTTCCACCATTCTGAACTTCCAGGACACCCTTCTCCCCTTATCTGATGCACCAGAAGACTGACCTCTGCTGAAAAAAAGGGAGGAGGACTTGAGCAGCGCCCACCGTCCCTATCTGCAGCACCAGACGGCCTGCCAGGTAAGAGACTCAGGGGCCCGCTGAGCCCCCAAATGCCCTCAGGACAGGGACTCTGCCCAAAACCGCAGGGCTCCACTCTGCCCCAGCCAAGCCCACCACCGGCACGGGACAGGGTCTCTGCCAGGACCCCCATGTGGCTCCGATCCGTGCTCCATTGGGACTCAGCCCACCACTGGCAGTGGCCAGGAACTCTGCCAGGAATCCTGCGCAGTGCTGATCTGTACCCCACCTGGGCTTGGCCCCCTGCCCGCTGCAGCCAGGGAATCTGCCAGGACCCCCATCAGATCCCATCCATGCCCCCGGTCCGCTGCCTACAGTGGCACGAAACTCGGCAGGGACCCCCCCCCCCCCCCCCGGCAAGGCCCCAACTGGCACCCCGCCAGGCAGCCAGAACCAGCCAGGAGCTCTGCCAGGACTCCAGCATGGCTCTGATCTGTGTTCCTCCTGGCCTCAGCCCACCACCTGCTGAAGCCAGGGACTCTACCGGGACCCCCATCCAGCTCCAATCCGTGCTCCACCAGCCCTCGGTTCGCCACCCACAGCAGCCAGGAACTCCACAAGGACCCCCGTGGGGCCTGATTGATGCCCCCCCCGGGCATTGGCCCCCCCACCAGCCATGGCCAGGAATCACACGCATCTCCAATCTGTGCCCTGCCGGATTTTGGCCCACTGCCTGCCATGGCCAGGGACTCCGCTGGGACCCCCATGCAGCCCCAAAAGGCACCCCAACGGGCCTTAGCCCACCACCTGCCTTGGCCAGGGACCCAGCCGGGATTACCGTGTGGCTTTGATCTGCGCCTGCCGGGACTTGGCCCTCTGCTCACAGTAGCCAGAGACTCTTCTGGGCCTCAGCTCGCTGCCTGCCATGGCCAGGGACTATGCCAGGATCCCCAGGCCAGGCCTCTACCTGCCGCCCACACCAGCCATGGACCCCGCTGAGAAACTGCCAGTCCTCCACCTGCCTGCCCAGGCCAGGAACTCCAGGAGCCACACAACCTATGTCCTCCCCTACCCTCTCTGCCTCCACACCGGCTCCGCCAGTCTGGCCAGGGACTCAGGAGGGAGAGCGACCTGTGCCTCCCTCCAGAGCCCTCCTCCCAGCCAGAGACTGCTGGACATGTAGGCTGCCTTTTCAAAGTCCACCATGTGCTGGGCACTCCCAGAAACTCATGCACCATCTCATGCCCTGCTGCTTCATCCAGGTGTGCCACACTCTGCAATTGCTCCCATAGCCAGAACTCCCTGGGTGGAGCAGTGCCAGAGGAGCTACACAAGGTCACTCCCTACAAGGATCCAGCAACAACAGAGTGATCCTGCTGGGGTCTGATCTGGGAGAGACACCTCCACAACTCTGAGGATGGTCATAGGCAACAGTGAAAAATAATCATGAGGTGGACTCAACAGAAAAACTCTGGCAATATGAATAATCAGAGTAGCTCAACTCCCCCAAGGAATGACAAGGTAGATACAGCACAAGATCCCTTGTATAAGAAAATGGCTGAGATGTCAGAAATCGAAATCAGAGTTTGTATAGAAAATAAGATCAGCAGAATAGAGGAAAAGATGAAATTAGAATTTCAAGCAGTAATCCAAAAGAAGACCCAAAAGATATCTCAAAAACTGAATGAATTAAAAGACAAAATGACCAAAGATTTTGACACATTGAGACAAAAAGTTGCAGCCCTCAGAGATCTGAAAAATACAGTAGAATCCCTCAGTAACAGAATGGAGCAAGCAGAAGAAAGAATTTCTGACATGGAAGACAAAGCTTTCGAACACTCCCAAACTTCCAAAGAGAAAGAGAAATGGAAGGGAAAAATGGATCATTCCCTCAGACAGCTCTGGGATAACTCAAAGAAAACCAATATTTACCTTATAGGGATACCTGAAAATGATGAAGTGGCATCACAAGGCACAGAGTCTTTTCCTTATGAGATTATGAAAGAGAACTTTCCAGACATGCCAAGAGATACTGAAATTCAGATAGCAGATAGTTTCAGAACCCCAGCAGGACTCAACCCAAATAAGACATCCCCCAGGCACATCATAACTAACTTCACTAAAGTTAATATGGAGGAGAAAATTCTGAAAGCAGCCAGACGTAAGAAACCCATTACCTACAAGGGGAGGAATATTGGAATAACTGCAGATCTCTCTGATCAAACCTTTCAAGCTAGAAAAGAATGGTCATCTACTTTTAATCTCCTAAAACAAAAGATCTTTCAACCCAGGATCCTGTATCCAGCTAAACTGAGTTTCATTTATGATGGAGAAATTAAATACTTTAATGACATACACATTCTGAAGAAATTTGCTATAACTAAACCAGCTCTCCAGGATATTCTCAGACCTATCCTCCATAATGACCAGTGTAATCCTCCACCACAAAAGTAAACTCACCCAGAAACTTTTTATTAAATTTCAACTTCCACAGTGATGAAACGATTAAAAATGTCCACTGGACCTTCTAAAGATTTATCATTCTTTTCAATTAATGTGAATGGCTTAAATTGTCCTCTAAAGAGGTATAGATTGGCTGACTAGATACAAAAACTCAGGCCACATATCTGCTCCATACAAGAATCTCATCTTACCTTAAAAGATAAATTCAGACTCAAGGTGAAGGGATGGTCATCTATATTCCAGGCAAATGGAAAACAGAAAAAAGCAGGTGTCGCAATCTTATTTGCTGATACAATAGGCTTTATTTTTTTTCTTCATTTTAGCAGTTTAATGAAAGTTGCATATAAGATTATTTTATTCCTGCATCTTCTCAATTGTTTCTTCCTTGTACTTGCCCTTTTCCTTTCCTACTTGGCGAGATTTGGCTTTTTGTTCAAGGATCTTTTTGCGGTCTTTGTCCAGTTTAAGCCTAGTAATAACCACCTTGCTGGGGTGAATGCCCACATGGACAGTAGTGCCATTAGCCTTTTCCCACTGTACCCGCTCAATGTAGATGACGTATTCCTTCCTGT
>CAUYRH010054055.1:0-10678 GCA_963574655.1 Perodicticus potto | reverse complement strand
GGATTCAGAATTCCTGGAGAATTGCCTTTGTGAGAAGCTGGAAGTATTTCTTTAAATCCCATCTCTTAGTTTTTCAAAGAAACATCAAGAAACCATGAACAACATTAGTAATGAAGAGTTTGACTGCCACTTGCTTGATGAAGGTTTTACTGCCAAGGACATTCTGGATCAAAAACTCAATGAAGTTTCCTCTTCTGATGATAAGGATGCCTTCTATGTAGCAGACCTCGGAGATGTTCTGAAGAAACACTGAAGACGGCTAAAAGCTCTTCCTCATGTCACTCCCTTTTATGCAGTCAAATGTAATGACAGTAGAGCCATTGCGAAGACCCTCACTGCCAGTGGGACAGGATTTGACTGTGCTAGCAAGACTGAAATACAATTGCAAAGTCTCAGGGTACCTCCAGAGAGGATTATCTATGCAAGTCCTTGTAAACAAGTGTCTCAAATTAAGTATGCTGCCAATAATGGGGTCCAGGTGATGACTTTTGACAGTGAAGTCGAGTTGATGAAAGTTGCCAGAGCACATCCAAAGGCCAAGTTGGTTTTGAGGATTGCCACTGATGATTCCAAAGCAGTCCATTGACTCAGTGTTAAATTTGGTGCCAGCCACACTCAAAACCAGCAGACTTCTTTTGGAATGGGCAAAAGAGCTAAATATTGATGTCATTGGTGTCAGCATCCACATAGGAAGTGGCTGTACTGATCCTGAGACCTTCATGCAGGCAATCTCTGATGCCCGCTGTGTCTTTGACATGGGCGCTGAGGTTGGTTTTAGCATGTACCTGCTTCATATTGGTGGTGGCTTTCCTGGATCTGAGAATGTGAAACTTAAATTTGGAGAGATCACTGGTGTAATCAACCCAGCATTGGACAAGTACTTTCCATCAGACTCTGGAGTGAGAATCGTAGCTAAGCCAGCAGGTATTATGTTGCATCAGCCTTCACATTTTCAGTTAATATCATTAACAAAAAAAATGTATTAAAGGAATAGATAGGCTCTGATGATGAAGATGAGTCCAGTGAACAAACCTTTATGTATTACATGAATGATGGAGTATATGGATCGTTTAATTGCATCCTTTATGATCATGCTCTTGTAAAGCCTCTTCTGCAAGAGACCTAAACCAGATGAGAAGTATTATTCATCCAGCATATGGGGACCAACATGTGATGGCCTTGACCTGATAGTTGACTGCTGTGACCTGCCAGAAATGCATGTGGGCAACTGCATGATCTTTGAAAATATGGGTACTTACACTGTAGCTGCTGCTTCTACTTTTAATGGATTCCAGAGGCCGACTATCTACTATGTGATGTTGGGACCAACATGGCAACTCGTGCAGCAAATCCAGAACCCTGACTACCTACCCGAAGTAGAAGAGCAGGATGTTGGCATTCTCCCTGTGTCTTGTGCTTGGGAAAGTGGAATGAAACATCACTCAGCGCCTTGTGCTTCAGCTAGTATTAATGTGTAGATATTATTTTGTAGCTGTTAACCATGAGTTTAGCTTGAACTAAGGGATTTGGGAGGACCATTTAACTTAATTATTGCTAGTTTTGAAATGTCTTTGTAAGAGTAGGGTTGGCACAGATGCAGCAATATGTAAGATTTCGAGAGGGGTCACACTACCTGTGTTCCTATGGAAACTATTTGAATATTTGTTTTATATGGATTTTTATTCACTTTTCAGACATGCTATGAAAGAGCACCCCTCCGCTGCTCAACAAGGATATGTAGCTTGTACAGTGGCAGAATGGGCCAAAAGCTTAGTGTTGTGACCTGTTTTAAGAATAAAGTATCTTGAAATAAAATATATATATATATATGAATACAATTTACCAAATGGAACTGGCTGGACTGCAGAATTGTGACTCTCTGAAAGACACATTCAAGTCAGGCAGCCTTCCTAATTTCTATGCATCTCTCCCCTCTGAAACACATCCTAATCTCAGGAACCATGCACTCAAAATGGCAGCCATCTTTGGCAGCACTTATGTCTGTGAACAGACTTTTTCCAGAATGAAACATCTGAAATCTCCAACCAAATCTAGACTAACTGAGGCACACTTGCATCACTTGTTACGACTAGCAGTGGCAAATATAGAACTGGACATTGACCATCTCCTTAGCCAAAAGCAGGCCCATAGTTCCCATTGAAATACTGGTAAGTTTGTTGATTTAACTTTATTTGTTCTTCATTTTAAATATTGTATTTGTTCCCGTTTTATTTTTTTTACTTCAAAATAAGATATGTGGAGTGTGCATAGGAATTTGTTCATAGTTTTTTTTTTTTTAAAACTATAGTCCGGCCCGCCAACAGTCTGAAGGACACTGAACTGGCCCCCTGTTTAGAAAGTTTGAGGACCCCTGTTCTAGAGATGAGAAATCATCCTTCCAGGAGTGCTTAAAAGAAGGACTCCATGGGAGCTCCTCAGTCTCTCCTCACCATCTGTGTGCGTCTCTTCATTCCTCACGCCCAACTCCTTCAGTTCCGAGCCACCGAGTCCTGAGTTCACATCCCACCTCCACGTGCCATCTGGGGCAATGCCTTAGTCTTAATTTTACAGATTCAATGTCATTTTCTGTATAGACTATTTATATAGAGAAATAGATATGTATATATATATGTACAGCATGTGTATAAATCACGTATTTACATATAACAGACTTAACTTTAGATGCACTTCTTCCCCAGTGTCCCTGAGGGGTTGATGGATCCCAGGACCTCCCACAGACACCCAAGTCTGCAGATACTCAGGTCCCTGCTATAAAACCGAGTAGCAGTATTTGCATAAAACCTGTGCCATCCTCCCATATACTTTAAATCATCTCTAGATTACTTGTAATATCTGATACAATGGAAATGTTATGTAAATAGTTATGTAAATTGTATTATTTGAAGAATGATGACACGAAGTCGGTACGTGTTCAGAATTTTTTCTGAAAAATTTTCAGGAAAAAAACAGATAATTTTTTTTCTTGACTATTTTTGATCCGCAGTTAGTTTAGTCCACAGATGTGGGACCCATGGATACAAAAAGCTAGCAGAATATCTTCCATCTATTTAATTTTGAATTATATGCTTATACATGTGTGTACACACTAGTGTATGTACATATTTCTATATCTATATCTCTATCTATATCTATAGTTATATCCTTGAGATCTTTTAAGATGCCTTAAGAAATAAAATAAGCATTCTAAGAGTGACCATGCAATAAATATGTGTTCCTTTTTTCTTTTTTTCCTTAGCTCTCCATCTCTCCAACTAATCGACAGTATGGCTCTCGGCCTTTTCCAAGTTTCTCTTGTCAATGAAAGTATCTCTTGCCATTTATTAATAACGCATGTTCCCTACGTCCTAGGTATCACTCAGCCTGATAAAATCAAATAAGCAATGTATTTTTCAACTCTCTGGGTCACACGTCAGGCTCTCTTTACAATTCTTCTGTCTCCTTTCATTTCATAGGCTACTTGCTGACACTGGAGTTCTAACAGCTATTTCTTTCTTTATGGCTACTGCTAAAATTATGTCCATTATATAGAGAGCCGGCCCGCCCTTCTCACACCTGCCTAATTTTTCTTCTCTCCACTAATTCCATCTGATCTTTCCCACCTCTCTCTGCATTCTCGCGTCGTCTCCTGAGCGCCTGGCTGCTTGGTCTCCGTATTTCTAAATTGAAAATGCTGCGCTCTCAACTCCCATCTGCAGGGCAGACCACAGGTTTGGTGGAGCAACATGAACAGTGGGCCCCTTGATCAAAATGCAAGAAAAGAAATGCAGTGAAAAATAAAAAGCTGTAAAGTTTACCCTTTAAAAACATTTTGTTACTCATAAAATGTAATGAGGAAATAGTGGTATTTTCTAATCACTACACGACAGAACATAAAAAGGCCAGGGAAGCCTCCCGGAGCTGCCTCCGCATGGAGGTCCCAGAGGCTGCCCCCAGTGCTGTTGTGTCCCCAGCCCTGTGTGTACCGTGTGCTGTGTGTGCTGTGAGCTGTGCCCTGTGTACCATGCGTCCTGTGTGCTATTGTGCACTGTGTGCTTTCTGTGTCCTATGTGCCATGTGCTGTCTGAGCTGTGTGTTGCAGCTCTTTGCTCTGTGTGTGTTTTCCCTTCCGTCCGCTGTGGACACGCAGCCAGTCTCCTCTCTCTGCTCAAGCATGAGGTCTGTGCCCCACTGGACTTCCCTTACACATCACAAATCTGAAGATAAAATCATTAAGGATTTCAAGTGGTCACCGTGGAGCATTCTGAGAAGCAACCCCACGTGGCTGTCCTGGCTGTCTCTGAAGCCAGCATGCCACCTGTCTGCCCTCCTCACCGTTGCGGGCTCCCAGGAGCACTGGGAGAATACAGTCATCTCACGTCCAGTGCGGGTAAAGCCCAGACTGACATACCTTTCTTTCTTCCTGACTTTCGAATTAAAAACAGTTGGGATCCATGCTTTCAAAGTTTAAATACCGGCGTAGACTCTTTCGGTAATGTGACCTTGAGTTTGTATCATAACATTCACTTCCCGGACCTCAGCTTCCTTTCATGCAAAATAAATGCTTCATAATTTGTTAAAAAGGCGACAGGTGGGGAATGAGTTTCAAAGATGCAGGAGACGCCATCTCTTTATGGATATAAAATGGGAGGCTTCAGACAGAAAATCATTTATGATTTGAATCCAGATGGATGGAGACCAGGTTACCAAGTGCACAAGAAGGAGAAAGAACATTTTCAGGCAACCTGTGTATAAGCACAGAGGTGAAAATTTAAGAAACGCTGCAGGAACAGACCTAGTTGGGAAATTTGGAGCAGGTGGCTGAGGGACAAGAACAGAGCAATTACAGATGCAGTGGCCAGGTGGCAAGGCCTTGTGACTTCACGAGTAAGTTCAGACTGGATGGAGGCAGGTCTCAGAAAGGTTTCCACTCAGGGGAATGGCACGTGCACTTGGTCTTGTTAAAAGACCACATAAGAGTTGAATTATTGTACACAGATATGATTTAATAAAAAAGAAAAGATAAAAAAAAAATATGAACTGGCAGGAAACAATTGGAAAATAAAAAATTTTTAAATCCACTTAAAAAAAAAAAAAAAGACCACATAAGAGAGGGTGCAAAAGCTGGCAATGGGGAGATTGAGATGGTGGGGGACATGCTGGTTTGGGGGTGGCAATGGTTAATTCTGGGTGTCAGCTTGATGGACTGAGGGATACCCAGATAGCTGGTAAAGTGTTATTTCTGGGTATGTCTGTGAGGAGGTTTCCAGAAAAGATTGGCATTTTATCAGTGGATGGAGGAAGTGCAGCCTCACCCACTGTGTGGGCCCCACCCTATCAGTAAGCACCCACATAGGACAAAACGTCAGAGGAAAGGCACATTCTCTCTTTCTTTTCTAGAGCTGGACATGCCTTCTCCTGATCTTGGGCATCAGGGCTACTGGTTGTCTGGGCTTTGGACTCCAGGCCTTACACCGGCAGCTCTGCAGGTTATAAAGCCTCAGACTGAGTTTACCACCATCTTCCCTGGCTCTGAAGTCTTTGCATTTGAACTGAACTCCATTGCCACTTTCCCCGCTCTCCAGATTGTAGCCAATCTATTGTAGGACGTGTCAGTGCCCATAACTGAGTGAGCTGATTCCATTAATAAATCCTCTCTCACCTATGTCTCTATCTCCCATTGGTTCTGTCTGTCTGGAGAACCCTAATACAGGGAAGAAAAGGAGGATCCCAATTTAGACCTGCCCCAGTAAGATATGAGAGTGGCAGTGGTCTTGGAAATATGGATCAGGAGCTCGGGAGGACAATGAGGGCTGAGCATGTAGAATTAGGAGCCACTGGGTACAGACATGCTGGGTGGCCAAACGGTTCGAGTGCAATTTAAATTAGTGTGCAATTTAAAATTAATGGCTACCCTGTATGGATGTGTAGATAACGAGGGGATGGTATGAAGGGTGGGACCAAGGAGATGAACAAGGGTGGCACGTAAAGAAACTCCAATATCTAGGGACGGACAGGAGAGGAGCAACCTGCAGAGGTCCCTGGTGAAGAGACAAGGGAGGCGGGAATGAGGAAAGGAAGACGAGAGAAGAGGGAAGGGCCTCTGAAGGTATTTTCTGTGCAAAAAACGTAGGAAACTAACTGATGAAGAGCCCTGTTCCTGCAGGATGCAGGGAGGCCGGGATGCTGGGAGGGGCGGAGGCTGCTGGGCAGGAACTCACCAAGCGCTGGTCGTGTGTCCAGCGCGCCCCCTACCCTGCTGGCCAGCACCCCATCCCCACGGCCAGGCTTTCCAGGGTGAGTGCGGTCATGCCCAAGGCATGAGAGGAGACCAAGGCAGGGATGTGTAGGTGCTTATGCTCTGGGGAGCAGCAGAGAGAGAATTCTAGCTGCACACCTACATCAAGGGATGCAGCCCCCATCCCCCTGCATGTGCCAACTGCGACTGAGGGTCAGCCGCTTTTGAGTCACCTTCCTGTTCCCTGTCTGCAGCTCATACTGACATGGAAAGCCTGGGGCTGGGACAGAACTGAGAGGCCAAGGGTCCAGACCCTGGAGCCTGACTTCCAGGGTTCAAATCCCAGCCCCACCATTACCCGTCCATCAAAGGGGCTAGGCTCCGTTAAGTGGGGTGTCAGTTTATAATACACACGCCTTATAGGCATATGCTTAATGTTAGTGTATTGATTTTTATATTCTCTTCATATATATTTATATTGGTATTTAAATCAGCAAGTATAAATTTATTGTAAACCTCACAACACACATTTGATGAAAGAACAATTATCCTGAATTACAAGAGGAAGCAGAAGTCTATGCAGGTTAAGGCACAAGCTGAAGGGCAGAGTTTTCTCAGGTTGCCTTCCCAGCCTGACCTCTGCAGAGCTGGCCCGGCTCCCTCCTGTCCAGGCCGAATGCTGCTGTCCCGGCTGGCTGGGGCTTGGAGCTTGCCAGTGTCCCCCAGCAGGCTGAGCGGGGCCCTGTGCACACAGACTTCCCGCATCAGGCTCGGGCTGTAACCCCCAACCAAGGAACCTCTACACATAAACCAGTGAGCAAAAAATAATGTCACCACCACAAGACGAACCAGTTTTCTCTGTCCAGCCCCAGCAGAGGGATTTTCTCCCCAAGAGGGCAACCCCTGGCTCAAGAGAGTTTCCCCAGCTGTGCCCTGGGTTGCACGGTTTGTTTTTGTCTCTGAGGAATTACTGCCCTCTGACCCAGGCCTTCGTAGCCTGTGGGGCTTTGGGCAAATGCCTGAAACCTCTCTGGGTCTCAGCTTCAAACACATGACGTGGCCTTCTCAACAGGGGTTGGATACACCACATGCTGAAGCTGTGGTAGGGCATGCTATTTTTTTAATTTCAGGGCACCATCTGCACACACACCAATTTTTTTTTTTCCAATAGCAGCATCAGATTCCTTCTGGCCCAGGGCACATTTTGTCCCAAATGTTTCTCCTGTCACATCTTGAAGTTCCTAACACTTTAGGGACTGGGCTGAGGACCAGACAACAGGCTTGTTGGATTTGCTGAGGTCTTTTGAGGAGTTATTCTGAAACATTAGCCTTTGGCAATGCTGCTTATGAGGTTGGGGCTCATTCTGACCCCTCATCTGTCCTCTGCTCCACAGGGACCCCTCCCAGCAAAGTAGCAGAGTCCCACAGGGATCTGTGTTTGGGCATGGGTGACCCGCTGCTCACTGCGGGGCCTCCGTGCTTCCCTCCTGACCACATGCAAGACCTCGCCACGGCGAGCAGTCGGCTGGGACACCTGCTCTGCTTGAGTGGCAGGCTCCTCGGGCTAACCTTCCGGTGCAGCGGTTTCTAGACTGCAGCAAAAACGGTCATTGTCTCTCCCTCTGCCAGCTGGAACGCAGGAGAATTCACCCTGCAAGTGTTTATTGAAGGGTGTGAAGACAGAACGGGAGACTCCGAGACCACACTAAACCAGGACCCATCTCTCACTCACTGTGGCTTCGAACAAACGTTTCCACTTCATTAAGCCACAGTTTTCTTCATTTGCAAGACATGAATGATATTTTTTCCTTCTGGCATCATGGAAGGTTGAGTATAACACATGTAGCAATTCCCAGGAGAGAGCCAGCATATGGATGAGAATGGATAAATGGCCATTGCTATTTTCCCTACAAATGATGAACTAATGTCCTTTCCAGAGCAACAGGATGTTGGGGATCCCATTGTCTCATTTCACTCTTTTTTTCTTATATAAGGACAGGGTTTTGTGGTCTCTATACATTCTAATTGCTGAAAACATTTTTTTCTATTTTGAATCTGGAATCCCTTTTTTATTTTTACTTTTATTTATTTATTGTTTTTGCAAGAGACAGCCCCACCTTGGAGCCTAAGTCTGCTTGTTGCATACTGAGCAGATCTGTGGATGCTGCCTGGTATATTTCTCTTTAAAGAGCTGGAACATATTCTTCTTAGTAAAGTATCTGAAGGATGGAAGAAAAAGTATCAATGTACTCAGTACTATTATGAAACCAATATATAATCACCCACACTTCCATATGAAAGATAAAACACAACTATGGTCTAGGATGAAGGCGGAAAGAGGAGGGGGAGGGGAAGGTTGGGTGGAGGGAGGGTAATTGGTGGGACCTCACCTATGGGGTATATTGCCAGGGTATATGTCTAATCTATTAAGAGTAGAGTATAAATGTCTTAACACAATAATTAAGTAAGTGAGGTGAAGGCTATGTTAACCAGTTTGAGGAAAGCATTCTAAATTATATACAAAATCAGCACATTGTCCTCCATAAATGCATTAACCTACACAGTTATGATTTAATAAAAAAAATTAAGAGGAAAAAAGTTAAAAAATAAATCAAGCCCACAGAGAGGGAAATGTGACAACCTAGAGCAAGGACGATGGTCTAGGACAGCAGGGAGAGGTGACCTTGAGTGCTGGGTGGTGGGTGCTCTCTAGACTGGCATGACTATGTGAACTATTCAGTTCTAGCAAGAGAGGGATTCAGATAAGGACAAGGAGAAAAAAACACTAACAACCGTGTGAGGGTTGGAGGTTCAGAGAAAGCCTTCCTTGGGGCCCAACACAAGGGCATTGCATGAGCAGTGGTCAGAAGTGCTTTTGCCAAATGGGATGCACATTGAGCATGTCGGAGTGTCAGAGGAATGTGGGAGACTTGGCAACGGGACACAGAGAGGATGACTCACCGCCCGCTGGCCTTGAGCTGTTTACAGCTCCGCAAATTATGAAAAACTGACAATAATGTAATGATTCTTGCCTATAAAACTCACATTAATTGTGTTCAGTCAGTGAAATGCAACTTACTGTTGCCCGGCAGATGCACCCCTTTGGCATCTAAGTTAATTTCAACATCTTTCTCTGCCTATTCATGGGGGAGACATTGATTCTTTCAAACCAGTGACAAGGCACATTTGACTCAACATTAATAAGTAAAATATGATTGCTAACAAATGTTCCTTTTGTTTCCCTGTAACAGAAGTGGTTATATCATATTAAGTATAATCTTTTAATAGTTTGAGAAGTCATTGGTTGAGATGCCCAATGGATTCACCTGTGGCCGGAGACATGGACGGACCTCATAGGTGGCTGCAGCCCAAGCATCTCCTTTCTTGGCTCACAAACATGAATCTCAAATGGAAACAGAACTATAATTTTGCTCAATCTCTATTAGTTCTTTCTCCCACTTTTTTACTAATCCCCCATTTTGCTGTGTGTGGCCATGGTTCATTTACTGCAGATAAGTTATTCCACACTGGTGGCTACAATGAGTGGGCACTTGGCCTGACCATAATGGCGATCTCTCTAAAACAAATTATAGAAATAGAATCCGTTTTGTATTCTATGTTATATATATTCCCTGCATTCACAGATAATCTGGCTTGTAAGTTGTTTGTGTACCATTATATCTCTTTTTTTTTTTTTGCAATTTTGTCTGGGGCTGGGCTTGAACACGCCACCCCTGGTATATAGGGCCGGCACCCTACTCCTTGAGCCACAGGCGCCACCCCCATTATATCTCTTTCAAGTTCAAAACAACTAAAAAATGTAGGGTAACCAGGCAGAAGTACAGCTAGCTGAGAGACAGTGGAAGGCAAGCATATTTTTACCAAGCAAAATTAATTTTGCGACTGATTCAGACATGGATAAGACCCAACTAGAACCTATAAGGAGCCATGAGGCTTTTGCAGGACAGTCTCAGGAGGGAGACATCACATTTCAGGCTAAAATGTGCACCTACGTACCCTCACTCTGAACTAGCTGACAGGCACGTTCCCTTCACAGCAAGCTGAAGAATGAAGGGCACAGAAGAATGGGGCCCACAGACTTAGGGAAACTGAGTTCTGTTGACACCATCTGAGCCTCTGCTTCAACCCAGCTGTCTGACTGCAGACTCTATTCCAGGCTTGTCATCCACATGAGTCAATATACAGTGTTTTCTCTAACTTCTATTAAATGATCTCTCTCAATATCTGGGGTTCTCTGTCCCTGACTCCTTCTTTGCTAGTGTAATGAGTAGATGCCGACTTTCCTGTGCCTCTGTTTTTCCTTCTGTAAAAGGAGATTAAAAAATGCCTACTACTTCAAAGATTTATGAGTGTTACAACATATAATTAATTTAAAAAGCATGAATTTGGTTTATTTAATTGTGTTTTTGTGTATTTTTTTTT
>CAUYRH010054052.1:0-10917 GCA_963574655.1 Perodicticus potto | reverse complement strand
AGCTCACAGCAACCTCCAACTCCTGGGCTTAGGTGATTCTCTTGCCTCAGCCTCCTGAGTAGCTAGGACTACAGGCGCCTACCACAACGCCCAGCTATTTTTCTGTTTTGCAGTTCGGCCGAGGCCGGTGCCCTGCTTGATGAACAACAGGCGCTGGCCTCCCACGAAAAGCTTTTTATAAGGCATTTCCTTCTCAACTCTCTGAAGAAATCTATCCTGAGTTTGACATTTATCTATTCTTTCTATTTTTCCTGCTTCTTTTACACAAGCTTTTCATATACAATTTCATCAAGAACTTCTCATTTGGGAGTCACAACAACCTTTTGCAAGGATATATAATTAACCCCATTTGGAAAATTTAAGAAATCTGAAAATCAGAGCTAATGCTTAACTAAGGTCAAGGCAGATGGCCGAGCTAGGACCTTAAGTGTATTTGAATTGCATAAAGTAAAGCTGTCATTCAGACACCTTGCACATCCAGAAAAATCTGATCCCAGGTGACAAATCCACTGGGCAAACCACTTCTCTCCTGGTCCTGGGCTCTCACTAAAACCCCCCTTAGGAATCCTGCAGTTGAGTAAGCAGGACCTGAGAAGCCGCCTAGACTCCCCAGGATCGGATGGAGGCATGACTCCCCCCACCATTCCCCACTCCTGCCCCCACTCCATTGCATGCAACCCAACTCCCAGGCAGTGTTGACGCCCTTTACCAGAGCTGTCTGTGGGGACCAGGAGGCCGGAAATCGCATGGCGCAGGCCCGCTGGCTGCTCCAGGCTGGGAGTGACCCCGTACAGGACCAAGTTCAGATCCTCCTCAGTGAAGTGAAAAGGACCCGGCGACTTCCCCTCTTGGTCGGAAGACTTGGGCTCATCCTCAGACCGCTTGCTGGGTGAGTGAGATAATGACTGGGAGGGCTTCAGCCCCTCAGGCAACTGGGAAGCATCCACAGGGGGCAGTGCAATTAAAGTTTCAGGTGGGCAACACTGGCCATTCTCGCGGCGGCCACCAATGTGACCCAAATCTTCACCACTGGCACCTGTGTACTCCAGGCTGCTGTTCAGGAAGTGCAGCACCTCCCCGGTAATTGGGTACCACGGCGGTAGCTTGCCGTACCAGGGTAGATCGTAGAGCAGCTCGCTCTGCAGAGCCAGACCCGGGCCCAGAAAGGGAGGTGCCATCTGGAAGGTGAAGGGGGGCATGGCCGGGACAGCTGACATCTCGGCCTCCAGTTGCCGAAAAGGTTGGAAATCCTCTTCCGTGGCGGTCAGAGCGTTTCCATAGTGGCCGAAAGTCGGGAAAGGTGTGTAATAAGCAGCCAGGTGCTGGAGGCTGCTCTCGGGCGGGTAGCACTCCTTGTCCTGAGGCCCGGCCTCACCTGGCGGCGGTAGAGCCATCCTCGGCCACTGCGCTCGGCGCGTCTGCGGAAAAGCAGGCACGAAATAGGGTCACGCCCGCTGCCTGGCCCGGGCTCCGCTTCCCGAGACAGCCCCAGGTCGAAGGGAACTGGATAAACTTCGCAATTTGGTCCCGTAAGCCCTACCCCACAATAAAAACAAACAAACAAAGGAAAAACATTAAAAACAAACAGAAATAAGCCCGAACAAAAAATCTGCCAGGATCCCTCCCGACTCCAGATTCCTGGTTAGAGCCGCCTTCGTCTTCCCTCCCCAAACCCGCCTTGACCAAGCACGGCTGCTTTTCTACACCCGCTCTCTACATTCGGCCCCCAACCCGGTTCCTGCAAAATCCGTTTTAGGTTCCCTCTCCCTCCTTGGTCCGACAAAACTCTAACAGGCTCTGAGGGAGCCGCCTGGCCCTCCTGACCCCCGGGCCCGGCTGGCAGCCGAGCACCAGGCGGGCAGAAGGCCCGACGGCGGGGCCCCAGCAGGGAGAGAAGCGCCAAGGGCCGGCGGTCTGACCAAGCGGGTGGAGACCCCTCCCCGAGCCCGCCTGGGTCCCGGGAGCCCCGCTCCGGGCCCGGGTCAGACCCCGAGGGCCTCGGCTGTCCGGGCTGCCGGGAGGGGACGGGCGCGCCGCCCTCTGCTCCTCGCACCCGCCGCCAGCCCCGCTTCCTACGCGGGCCGAGTCCCTCGGAAGCTCCAGTCAGCTGACCAGGAGGGTCAGGGAACCGGAGGTCGCCTCTCCACAGCCGGCGAGGACGAGCCCCGGGCCCGGTGAGGGGAGAAGCTTTGGCGACTGCCGGCCCTCCCGCCCCCGCGCCGCGACGCGGTCGCTGCCCCTAAGGGTGGCGTTTGAATGGGTGAGCAGCTTGTTCACCCGGACTGAGGAGTGAAGCCCTTTCAGGGTCAGCCGGGCTTGGGAACAAGATCAATGAGACTAATAACGTAACCAAGAAGGGTCGTGACTCAGAAATTAAAGAACACGGGGTCAGGAGAAGAGGTCAGCCACGAAGCAGGCATCTGCCACTCTCTCGAGCCTCCAAAGGCGCCCGGCTCCTGACTTCCTCAGACCCCAAGGATCTGCGATTTGGGTTTGAAAGCCAAGTAGTTTGAAAACTCCCAAGAGGGCAAAATAACCACCCAAACCGACTGCGCCAGAGCGTGCAGCCCGCGCTTCCCAGCCGTCCTGGAAGACGGCTGCCCCGGGGCCTCGGGGCGCGCCCTGCCCGGCACCTACCTCCAGGCACCCGCCTCCGAGAGCGCCGCGGCCGAGCGGACGCCTCCAGGACCCAGCAGGGCCACGAGGGGTCGGGACTGGTAGGCTTCGAGTGGGCCCCGAGGGCTGAGGCGAGTTTAAGAGGGCGGGCGGAGCCGCAGGGCGCCCAGAGAGCTAGGGTGGGACAGGGACCGGGTCCACGTAGGTCCCGGGGTCGGTCTTCTCTCCGCCCACCGCAGCCATTGGCCGACGCTCGACTCGCCCCCCGTCCCCTGGGGTCGCAGGCTTAGCTCATCCCTTCTCCAGACCCTCCGCGGCACCCCGGTGGAGAGCGCTCGCCACTGCCCCTCACTCCCGTCGAGTCCGGCGACTGTGTCCCCAGGGTCCCCAGAGAGCTCCTCCGCGCGCGCACCCACCTAGACCCGGAGCCTCGAGGCCGGGACCCGAGTCCAGGGCTCGCGCTCCTGCCTCTCGGCCTCCAGTTTCCCCGAGCCGAGCGTGCCCGCAGGCGGCGTCCAACCCGCCCTAGGGCCGTGGGTGGCGGCCCCTGACACCTGGAGAGTCGGGGGCGCCGCCCCGAGGGCCAGGAAGCGGCACCTCGCGGATACCCGGAGGGCGCTGGGCGCCGCGGGCCCGGAGTCCCGACTCTAACAAGGTTTCGGGTGGTAGTTTTGCCCTCAGGGGCTTGTATTCCTTAAATAGGTTTTCTAATTTTTTTGAGGCAGAGTTTCCCTTTGTCACCCTCGGTAGAATGCCGTGGCGTCACAGCTCACAGCAACCTCAAACTCTTGGGCGTAAGCGATTTTCTTGCCTCAGCCTCCTGAGTAGCTGGACTACAGGCGCCTGCCACTACGCCCGGCTTTATTTTTTAGAGACGGGGCGGTCTCACCCTTGCTCAGGCTGGTCTCGAACCTGTGAACTCAGGCGATCCACCCGCCTCGGCCTCCCGGAGTGCTGGGATTACAGGCGTGAGCCACCGCGCCCGGCCCTTCTTAAATGGATTTTAGCCACGGAGAACCGGCCTCTTGCGCCGCCACAACTGTCACTTCCCGGGGTGGGCTGGCGACCTTGGATGCTATGTCCTCTGAAAACCAAGTTCCAGACCCATACCGAGCGCTCAAAGACCTCATTTTTATTCTCTGAGTGGGCCATCTGGGGAGAGAAAGGAGCGCTTAGTTCCATTCACATTCACAGATGGCGGCACCAAGGGTGGGGGGAACCGGAGTCACACGGGGTGAGCCGGGCCGGGTTCCTTCCACCTTAACTGAACGGGGCAAGCGACCCGCCCGGCCGCGGCCCTAGAAGTTGGAGGAGTTACGGTGCAGGGGAAAGCCGCGCACCTCTCCCGGCCGGGCTCTGGAGCGCGGGCCGGAGGAGACGCCACCCGCTGCGGGACGCCGCCTAAGTTCCTAAAGCTGGCGGGGGAGGGAGGATGCCTGCGAGTGCGGCCGCGCCCGCCACCTACCACCCGACCTTCCCGAGCACCTGCAGCCGGGCGGGCCCCCTTCTGCGTCCCTCGGACCCGCCTGCAGCACTGCGCGCCCGCTGGCGCGGGGCAGGAGGAGTGAGGAAGCAGCTGCCCTCGGAGGCCTTCGAGGGTGCGGGCGGCGCGCGCCCCGCCGCTCGTGCCCGCTCGCCGCGTCGCCCGCCGCGCCCACGTGCCGCCGGCGGCGAGCGGAGTGACCCGGCGCTGCGCCGCGGCGCCGTCGGGTGAGCCGGGCAGTCTGTGTCCCGCCGCGTTTCGCAAGCAGCGCGCGACGTCGGAGAGGAGAGGTGGCGCGTTTTCTCAACCTCAAAGAGCTAAGGAGCCCGGGCTTCCCCTGCCTTTGTCTTTAGATGGTAAAATCGTGGCCCGCTGGTTGAAGAAGGACCGGGCCCCTCTGGGGGAGGATCGTTTACTTGAAAAAACAGGATGTATTCTTCTGTCCGCCCCCTCTGGTAGGCATGCTCCCCCCAGAACGTACAGAACCCGCTTCCATTTTCTTCCTTCCTCCGGACCTCACCGGTAGAATTTAAAGTGTGTGCAGACGCGTAGGTGGTTCCTGGGTGTTATGGCACACGAGGCCATTTTTTAGTGTGCTCCACGGTTGTACCAGAAGCAACGCCTTATCTTAGAGATTTGTTCTGGAAAGAAACTAGAGTTCAGGCTCGGCGCCTGTGGCTCAGCAGGCTAAGGCGCCAGCCACGTACACCTGAGCTGGCGGGTTCGAATCCAGCCCGGCCTGCCAAACAACAATGACGGCTGCAACCAAAAAATGGCCGGGCGTTGTGGCGGGCACTTGTAGTCCCAGCTACTTGGGAGGTGGGGGCAAGAGACTCGCTTGAGCCCAGGAATTGGAGGTTGCTGTGAGCTGTGATGCCACAGAGCTCTATCCAGGGTGACAGCTTGAGGTTCTGTCTCAAAAAAAAGAAACTAGAGTTCAGTTTGTTGCAGAACAAAAAATACTTAAAAATATATTTTTCCAGGGGCTGGGTGCGGTGGTTCATGCCTGTAATCCCAGAACTTGGGAGACCCAGGCTGGTGAATTGCCTGAGCTCACAGGTTTGAGACCAGCCTGAGCCAGAGTGAGACCTCATCTGTAAAAAATAGCTGGGCGTTGTGGTGGGCGCCTGGAGTCCCAGCTACTTGGGAGGCTGAGGCAAGAAAATCACTTAAGCCCAGGAGTTTGAGGTAGTTGTGTGAGCTGTGATGCCACAGCAGTTTCCCAAGAGTGACCAAGTGAGACTCTGTCTCAAGAGTTGAGAGAGCTCGGCCACATACACCGTGGATGGGGGATTCGAACCCTGCCCGGGCCAACTAAAACAGCAATGACAACAACAACTATAAAATATCCGGGCGTTGTGGCCGGCGCCTGTAGTCCCAGCTACTTGGGAAGCTGAGGGAAGAGAATCGCTTAAGCCCAAGAGTTTGAGGTTACAGTGAGTTGTGATGCCACAGCACTCTACCAGGGGTGACATAGTGAGACTCTGTCTCAAAAAAAAAAAAAAAGAAAAGTTGAGAGTTTCGCTTTGTTGTCCTTGGTAGAGTGCAATGACATCATTGCTCCCAGCAACCTCCAACTCTTGGGCTCCAGCAATTTCTCTGGCCTCAGCCTCCAGAGTGGCTGGGACTGGGCACTGGCCACAATGGCCAGCTATTTTCAGAGATGAGATGTGGCTCCGGCTGAGGCTGGTCTCCAACTCCTGAGCTCAGGCAATCCACCCACCTTGGCCTCCCACAGTGCTGGGGTTATAGGCTGAACCACCCTGCCCAGCCATCGTTCTCCTCTTGAAAGATATTTAAATTATTGCCAGTTTTTCAAATTTTTTTTTTTTTGGCGAAAAAATTGAAACAGTACTTTATTTTATACATGCATGAATGCCCTGAACGTTTACGCTTAAGTTTTTCTTCTTCTTCTTTTTTTTTTTTTTTTTTGAGATAGTCTCAAGCTGTCACCCTGGGTAGAGTGCCCTGCGTCACAACTCACAGCAACCTCAAACTCCTGGGACTACAGGCCTTCACCACTACACAGGCTAGTTTTTCTGTTTTGTTAGAGATCAGGTCTCGCTCTTGCTCACGCTGGTCTTAAACTTCTGACCTCACAGCCATCCACCAGAGTGTTAGGATTATAGATGTGAGCCACCATGCCAACTACCAGGTTTTTTTTTTAAATCTGCCTATCTTGGGTTGAGCGTGGTGGCTTATGCCTGTAATCCTAACACTCTGGGAGGCAGAGGTGGGTGGATTGCTTGAACTCTCAGCTCTAGCCTGAGCAAGAGTGAGACCCCGTATCTCAAAATAACCGGGAGTTGTGGCAGGCTCCTATAGTCCCAGCTACTTGAGAGGCGAGGCAGGAGGATCACTTCAGCCCAAGAGTTTGAGGTTGCTGTGAGCTGTGGTGCTATGGCACTCTACCAAGGGCAACAGAGTAAGACTCGGTCTCAAAAAAAAAAAAAAGAAAGAAAGAAAGAAAGAAAAAGAATACTGCCCATTTTTCACATTAAAGTGAAAAGTGGTATCTTACTCTAATTTGCCTTTTAGTCATTTACATACAGTTTTGACTACTTAGCTGTTGGTGGTGAGGCACCAAGCCAGGTACAGGGAATAATTGTGAGTGAAGCAGACTTGTGCCTTAGCTGCTTGAGCCACAGGCGCCGCCGAGCCTTCTCTTAGTATATTGATCACCCTAGAGGTTACCTATTTCTTTGGTGGCTTTAGGATATTTTGACGTTCCTTGGCTTTGGTAGGGACCCTCACTGAGGTTAGATGGCCTAACCCTTTCTAGATCATTCAGACCTTATCTAGAACCCCAGACCCCAAGACTATCTACTTTGCGTGCATATTAACTCTTTTTTTCTACAGATGCTTGGCAGGTTCCGGTGAGAGAATCAGTTCTGTCATTTGGACCATAAGGAATCATAGTCTGAGATTTGAGATCTGTTATGGCAAAGTCAGCCTGGTCATTTCCTGTTTGTCTGCAGAGCTGACCCATCAGCAATCAAGGGCAAGTGTAGACTGGCCAAAGGTATTTTTGTAATCTGATGGGGGTATGGATGATTCTTGGACAAATGCTAGTTTGGCATTTTCCCTTCTTTTGGGATGGAAGGAGCACAGCAGGGTTCAAAGAACTATAGAAACAGATAAAGATACATACAGGAGAAGGTAACAATATTTCCTCTCTCCTTCCTTCCTTCATACAGTCAAGATTCCTGCATTTATAGAAATCCCAGGGGTCAGCACATCCACAAATGTGCCGAGGATTAGTCTTACCCTGGGGGAACCACCTTTGTGATCACGGTATCTCTCCCGCCAGGTACATATATTATGAAATATTTCATAGGATGTAAGATGGCTCAGCTAGAAGTGTGCATTTCATTAAGTAGAGAAGATTGTACGTCTTAGGGGAGTATTGAGTTTAAGGAAGATCCCCTAACTGTTTGAGCAGAAGCTTCCACCAGTTAACAATGACTGCTATAAAAAAAAGTGGATAGGTCTTTATCACACTGCCTTAGGGAGGGGGGACTACAGTGAGTTATGGGCTGTTTTCATGTAGCTGAGTTAAAACACCGAGGACTTGAGCAGATCATTTATGAAGAAATGTGGAAAAGAGGGCGGTGCTCGTAGCTCAGTGGGTAGGCTGCCAGCCACATACATTCAGGCTGTTGGGTTTGAACCCAGCCTGGGCCTGCTAAACAGCAATGACAACTGCAACAAAAAAATAGCCGGGCTTTGTTGCAGGCACCTGTACTCCCAGCAACTTGGGAGGCTGAGGCAAGAGAATCACTTAAGCCCGAGAGTTTGACATTGCTGTGAGCTGTGACGCAATGGCACTCTACTGTGGTTGACATAGTAAGACTCTGTCTCAAAAAAAAGAAAAAAAAGAAATGAGGATAAGATTTATGGTAAGTCAGACCAAGCAGGGGTTGCTGAAGAGCTAGGAGAGAGGGGTTCTGTCATCAGGGAGTTCTGTACCTTACTAAAGAAGTGATTTTGGAGAAATGGGGAGCTCCCTGTCCACAATCCCTCAGGAGACCTGACAGTCACTTCTCAGTAGTAACCTAGGGAAGGTCTGGGCGGTGTATAGTCTGTCGATCAGAGAGAAGAGACTTGCCTGGGATAAATCATGCTCTAGAGATAATGAACATTTTGTTGAAAAAAAAGATAGTTTTTTTTGACACCTGCATCCTTTTGTGCTAAGACAGAAGATAAAATTCATTTTTATTTTTATTTTTGGGGACAGAGTCTCACTTTGTGGATCTCTATAGAGTGATTACAGGCGTGAGCCACTGTACCCCGGCCTTAAAATTCATTTTTAATGCTTTACTATCCCCCCCAACTTTTTTTTGAGACAGAGTGTCACTTTGTTGCCCTTGGCAGAGTGCTATGGCATCATAGCTCACAGCAATCTTAGACTCCTGGACTCAAGTAATTCTCATGCCTCAGCCTCCTGAGTAGCTGGGACTACAGGCACCTTCACAACGCCTGGCTATTTTTAGAGGTGGGGGGGGCGGTGTCTCACTCTGGCTCAGGCTGGTCTTGAACCTGTGAGCTCCAGCAATCCACCCACCTCAGCCTCCCCAGTGCTGGGATTACAGGTGTGAGTCACCACGCTGGGCATAAGAATTGTTTAGGCCCAAGAGTTTTGAGGTTGCTGTGAGCTGTGACACTGTTGCTGGAATTTCTTCCTTCAGTAGGTCCTTGGTCTCAGGGGGTTTGAAGAATGAACCCACAGACCACAGATCAGTGGTAAGACAAGAGAGGAATATAGAAGGAGTAAAAAAGCACCAGAGCTTCCGGACAGATGGATTAAAAAGCACCAGAGCTTTTGTCAGAGGGAAAGACCTAAGTGGGGAGTCACTACGTGGGCTCTTTGTCTAGGGGTATTAGGTCTTGAGAATTACACTGGGCCAGGACTGGCAAATAGGAACATGTTTTCAATGTTAATGAGTGTTACAGACAAACAAATGAATGCAGTCCCTCTAGCTCCAGGGCAAAATGTTAGGTGTTCCTTTCTTGAAATTGCCCAGGCCTAGGAAAACTGAGGTCCCCTGTCCAGCCTTGAATGGGGGAACCCTGTATCAATGCCTCGGCACTCTACTGAGGGCGACAAAGTGAGACTCAGTCTCAAAAAAAAAGAATTTATGAAAATAAGGAACCACAGTGAATCTCTGAGGCATAACAGCACGTGCGTCCTGTGGGTTCTTCCATGGACAGATGAACAGATATTAATTATTTGAATTGAAGAGAACAGCTTCTGACATCTTAGCTAGGCTGCGGTAGTGGCAGCTCCTCTCCGACCTTCGCAATGCCGCTCAAGGACGACAAGAAGAAAGATGCCAGAAAGTTGCCCCCAAAAGACAAAGACCCACTGAACAAATCTGGGGGCAAGGCCAAAAAGAAGTGGTCCAAAGGCAAAGTTTGGGACAAGCTCAACAACCTAGTCTTCTTTGACAAAGCTACATATGACAAACGCTGTAAGGAAGTTCCCAACTGTAAACTTCTCCAGCTGTGGTCCCCAGCTGTGGTCTCTGAGAGACTGAAGATTCAAGGTTCCCTGGCCAGGGCAGCCCTTCAGGAGCTCCTTAGTAAAGGACTTATCAAACTGGTTTCAAAGCACAGAGCTCAAGTAATTTACATCAGAAAAGATGCATGAACAAGGTCCAACCAATCATGTATTTGAAAAAATAAAACTTTATTGAACAAATGAAAAAAAAAAATAAAAGAGCTGCTTCTAAAGAAGGCAGAACATAGAATACACAGCTGTGAAATAGATGGCCTCGGGTGGCGTTGAGGGAAAGCATAGTATTTGGGCTTGGCATTGCTGGAATGTGGGGTATAATTATCTTAATGATATCCCTGAGATCATGAAGAAATCCATATACCCATTCACCAAGTTACTTAATAGTCAGGATGGAAGTGTTACAGGGTCTAGTGCAAGGTGTGATGAGACTTACTATGGGCCTTAATTATTTCTTTCCTTCTGGCTTCCAGGGTATTGGAAAAGCCTGGGTAAAGGTTAGGATGGGTCGTTCTGAACCTTGATGTGCTCAGCCACAGTAATCCTAAATGATGATAAATTTGTGGCTGATGAGGACTCAATACCTCACAGAGATCTTCAAATTGTGCCTGATTTATGCATTTGTAACCAAATTAGCTACGATCTAAATAGGAATTGGGATATCCTCAGGAATTTCAAGGGTTTTTCTAGGAAAACAATCTGTCAATTTCTCCACAATCAAACCCGCTCCTCATTAAGTTTAGGCTGGTGTGATATCAAAGGGGAAGAGTGTGTTTTTAGTAAAAAGATCAAGAACAACTTGGGAGGCTGAGGCAAGAGAATTGCTTAAGCCCAACAGTTGGAGGTTGCTGTGAGCCACGGCATTCTACTGAGGATGACATAGTGAAACTCTGTCTCAAAAAGAAAGATCAAGAATAACATGGCTGGGATATAGGGAGTGTTGGGGAAGTTGGAGATGTCCACCCAGGGTTCTTTGTGACTTCAAGGATAAGAGATGAACTTAGTGGCAGGGTTATTGTCGAAATTGTGTGTTGCAAAGAATAGTTAATGATAATTCTTTCAAGTTTTTGTTTTTGTTTTAAGACAGAGCCTCAAGCTGTCACCCTGGGTAGAGTACTGTGTCATCACAGCTCACAGCAACCTCCAACTCCTGGGCTCAAGCGAGTCTCCTTCCTCCGCCTCTCAAGTAGCTGGGACTACAGGCGCCCACCACAACACCCGGCCATTGTTTGGTTGCAGCCGTCATTGTTGTTTGGCGGGCCCGGGCTGGATTCGAACCCGCCAGCTCAGGTGTACGTGGCTG
>CAUYRH010054051.1:0-12501 GCA_963574655.1 Perodicticus potto | reverse complement strand
AGGCCCGCCAAACAACAATGACGGCTGCAAACAAAAAATGGCCAGGCGTTGTGACGGGTGCCTGTAGTCCCAGCTACTTGTTAGGCGGAGGCAGGAGACTCGCTTGAGCCCAGGAATTGGAGGTTGCTGTGAGCTGTGATGTCACAGCACTCTACCCAGGGTGACAGCTTGAGGCTCTGTCTCAAAAAAAAAAAAAAAAAAAAGATCTAAAATTCGTGTAAATGTAGACCTGGAAGAGAGAAAGAAGGTGAGGCTGAAAAAGTACTAGAATAAATAATGGCTGAAAATGTCACCAGTGTAGCAGAAGACATAAACCTATAGATCCAAGATCCAAGAAGCAGAGGGTACACCAAACAGGATGAACCCAGGGAAATCCACGGCAAAAGATACAATACTAAATTTCTGAAAAGTAAAACAAATCTTCAAATCTTTACGAGAATAATGCCACCTTAACTACAAGGAAAAACTAATTCAAATTATAGCAGATTTTTCAGTGGGATCCATAGAGAAAAGAAGGAAGTGGCCCATTTTCAAGTGCTGAAAGAAAAGAACTTCTAGCCTAGAATCTTATATCCCATGAAAATATCTTCCAGGAATGAAGGGGAAATCAAGACATTCCCAGGTGAAAGAAAACTAAGAGAATTTATCTCTAACAGACATACCCTAAAAGAATGTTTAAAGGAAGTTCTCTGAACAAACAGGAAATTATAAAAGAGGGCCCCTTGGAATACCAAGAATGAGAAAAGAATATATAGGTTCAGCGCCTGTGGCACAAGTGGCTAAGGTGCCAGCCACGTACACCTGAGCTGGTGGGTTCGAATCCAGCCCAGGCCCGCCAAACAACAATGACAGCTGCAACCAAAAAATGGCCGGGGCGTTGTGGCGGGCGCCTGTAGTCCCAGCTACTTGGGAGGCGGAGGCAGGAGACTCACTTGAGCCCAGGAGTTGGAGGTTGCCGTGAGCTGTGATGCCACAGCACTCTATCCAGGGTGACAGCTTGAGGCTCTGTCTCTTAAAAAAAAAAAAACTTTCCTTCTCAACATTTTCTAAATGTGTTTGACGAACAAGGCAAAGGTTTACTATCTGACGTGGTTCTGAATGAATGCAAGGATCTATTTAAGATAATTATATTGGCGGGACATGGTGACTCACAGCTGTAATCCTAGCACTCTGGGAGGCCAAGGTGGATGAACTGCTTTAGCTCAGGAGTTTCAGACCAGTCTGAGCAAGATGGAGACCCCGTCTCCACTAAAAATAGAAAAATTAGCTGGGCATAATGGCACATGCCTGTAGTCCCAGCTACTCAGGAAGCTGAGGAAAGAGGATTGCTCAAGCCCAAGAGTTTGAGGTTGCTGTGAGCTATACCTCCACAACACTCTACCCCAAAAAAGATAATCTATTATAAACAGGGAAGGTAAGAGGGTGTAAAGACAAGTTTCTACAGAGTAGTGAAATAATGATACCAACAATAAATAAGTTAGTATAAATAATCTAACACCTAGATAACTACTGAAAAAGTGATACAAAGACATAGAATAAAAAACACCAAAGAAAATTGAAATGCTGCTCTAAAAAATTACTCAAGTAACTCACAAGAAAGCAGAAAAAAGAAAACAACAGAGAAATGAAAAAAGGGAAAACAGAAAACGAAAAATAGAATGCCAGACTTAAGTCCTAACATATCAATAATTGCACTAATGTTAATAATCTAAATAAATTAATTAAAAGACAGAAACAGATAGGATGGACAAACAGACAAAATTTAAAAACATGGCCAAAATGCTTTCAACAAAATACATGCTGTCAACAAAAAACTCATTTCAAATGTAAAGATGTAAGTAGATTAAAAGTTAAAGGGTGGGAAATGATGTATCATGCCAACATTGATCAAAGGAAAGAAGGTGTGGCTATGGTAATGTTTGATAAAGCGTACCTCTGAACAAATAAATTTACCAGAGATGGAAAAGGGCATTATATAATCAAAAAAGGGGCAACCTGCCAAGAAGCTATAGCAATCTCAATGTGCATGCATTCAACAACACAGCTTCAAAATGTAAAGCAAGAACTAACAGAATGGAAAGAAAAAATAGATGAAGTCATAATTATAGTTGGAAGACCTCAATACCCCTCTTTTAACAACCAATAAAACAACTAGACAGAAATCCAAAAAGGATATAGAAAAGGTCAGCAACACTGTATTAGCCAACATGATCTAATTGCCATTTATGAAACACTCTACCCAGCTGGGTGCAGTGGCTCACACCTGTAATCCTAGCACTCTGGGAGGCCGAGGTGGGTAAACAGATTGAGTTCAAGAGTTTCAGACCAGCCTGAGCAAGAGTGAGACCTTGTCTTTACTAAAAATAGAAAACTTAGCCGGGTGTGGTGGCAGGTGCCTGTAGTAGTCCCAGCTACTTGAGAAGTTGAGGCAAGAGGATCACTTGAGCCCCAGGAGTTTGAGGTTCCTGTGAGCTTATGCCTCCATAGCACTCTAGCCTGAGGCAAGAGAATGCTCAAAAATAAACAACCAAAAAAACTCTACCCAACCAAAGTAGGACATTTTTTGTTTGCTTCTTTGTTTGTTTGTTTTGTTTAGCAGGCCCAGGCCGGGTTCAAACCCACCAGCTCCATAGTATGTGGCTGGTGCCCTAACCATTGAGCTACAGGAGCCCCAGGACATTCTTTTTGAGTATCCACAGAACATACACCAACACAGTCCATATCCTAAGCCATAAAACAAACTTCAACAAACGTTAGAGTATGTTCTCTGACCACAATGGAATGAAACTAAAAATTAGTAACAGAAGGAAAACAGGAAAATCTCTAACCATGTGAAAATGAAACACACTTCGGCTCGGCGCCTGTGGCTCAATGGGATAAGGCGCCAGCCACATACACCTGAGCTGGAGGGTTGGAATCCAGCCCGGGCCCGCCAAACAACAATGACGGCTGCAACGAAAAAGTGGCCGGGCGTTGTGGCGGGCGCCTGTAGTCCCAGCTACTTGGGAGGCGGAGGCAGGAGACTCGCTTGAGCCCAGAAATTGGAGATTGCTGTGAGCTGTGATGCCACAGCACTTATCCAGGGTGACAGCTTGAGGCTCTGTCTCAAAAAAAAAAAAAAAATGAAACATACTTCTACATAATACATGAGTCAAAAACAAAACCTGAAGGAAAATAAAAAATACATCAGACTGAACAAAAATGAAAACACATGCAACATATCAAAATCTGTGAGACATAGCTCAAGTAGTGTGCAGAAGGAAGCTGATAACACTAAATGTATACATAGAGTGAAAAAGGAGGAAATTCTCAAATCAATAATCTAAGTCCCTTTCAAGAACCTAGGAAAAAAAACTAAAATAAACCTGAAGCAAGCAGAAGGAAATAAAGATAAAAGCATAAATCCATGAAACTGAAAAGAGAAAAATAATTTTAAAATACATATTCTTTGAAAAGATCAATGAAATTGACAAACCTCTAACAATACACAAAAACAAAACAAAACAGAGAGAGGCACATTTTACTAGTATCTGAAATAAAACAGGAGTATCACAACAGATACCAAAGGATAATACAGAAATACTATAAACAACTCCATATACATAAATTTAACAACTTAGATGAAATGGACCAATTTCTGGAAAACCATAAACTACTCCACCCCATTCAATATAAAATAGATCATTTCAGTAACCTTATAACCATCAAGGATATTTACTGAAAGCATAGTTTTAAAAGTCCCCAAAAAGAAATCTCTAGGCCCTGATATTTCACTAGAGAAGCTTACCAAACGAAGAATTAACACTAATTCTACACAATCTCTTCCATGAAACAAAATAATACATTTCCCAGCTTAATTTGTAACGTTAGCATTGTTACCCTGATACCAAAACCAGACAACAATGGTATGAAAACAAAAAGTATGAAACTATAGACCAGTATCCCTCACAAATACAGATGTGAAATTCCTGAACAAATTCTTAGCAAATAGAATTCAACTGTATAAAAAAAGAATGATATGCCATAGCCAAGTGGAGTTTATTCCTGGTTTAAAAGGCTAACTCATCATTCAAAAATCAGTCAATGCAATCCAATCTAGTAACAGGCTAAAGAAAAAGTCACTTGTACCTATTAATTGATGTAGAAAAACCATTGGACAAAATTCAACACCTGCTCATGGAAAAAAATCTCTCAGAAAAACAGAAATAGAAGGGAACATCCTCAACTTTATAAAGAGCATCTATAAAAACATCATACTGGCTCAGCACCCGTAGCACAGTGGTTATGGCGCCAACCATCAAGGCTGGCAGGTTCGAACCCCGCCCAGGCCAGCTAAAACAATAATGACAACTGCAACAAAAAAATAGTCAGGCATTGTGGCAGGCGCCTGCAGTCCCAGTTACTTGAGAGGCTGAGGTAAGAGAATCACCTAAAAGTCCAAGAGTTTGGGGTTGCTGTGAGCTATGACACTACGGCACTCTATCAAGGACATCATAGTGAGACTTTGTCTCAAAAAAAAAAAAAAATCATACTTAATGGTGAAAAACTGAATGCTTTTCTCTGAAGATCCCAAAAGAAAGCAAGAATATACACTCTCACCATTCCTATTTGCAATAGTGTTATAATTGTCGTGTGATAAAAGGTAAGAAAAGGAAATAAAAGTCATAAAGATCAGGGGGAAAAAAGACATAAAACTGTCTCTATTTGCATATGACATAATTATCCAGGTAGAAAATTATAAGAAATCTACCAAAAAACAACCTCCGAGAACTGATAAATGAATTCAGCAAGGATATATACAGGACACAAGATAAACATAAAAAAATTCAGTTGTATTTCTTTATACTAGTGATGAACATATAGACACTGAAATTTAAAATACTATTTATAATTGTTCAAAACGTGGATTTACCCTCTCAAATGTAAATCTAACGAAAACTGTTATGAGGCTTGTATGTTGAAATATTAGAATGCTGATGAAAGAAATTGAAGATGATCTAAATAGGCAGAATATTAGCATTTTCATGAATCCAAAGACTCAACAAAGTAGAGATGTTAATTCTATCCACATTGATACACAGGTATAACACAATTCATACTAAAATCCCGTAAAGATTTTGCAGATATAAACAAGATTGTTCTAAAATTTATGTGAAAAGGCAAAGAAACTAGGATAATTTAAAAAATCTTGAAAAAAACACAAAATGGGAAGACAGAGACCACCTGATTTCAAAACTTATTTTATAGCTACAATAATCAAGACTGTGGTATCGATGAAAGAAAAGATCTATAGATCGATGGAACAGAACAGAGAACACAGAAATAGACCCACATAAACATACCCAACTATGTTTTATTTTAATGCAGGTGCTATAGACGCTAGGCAAAACAGTTAGACAGTTTCCTTAGGAACGAAACATGTTAACTACCTTAAGACCCAGCAATTATACTCTTATGCATTTATCCCAGATAAATGAAAATTATGTTTGCACCAAAAACGGTTCACAAATATTTACAGCAGCTTTATACTTTATAGCCAAAAACTCGCCATCAACTTCAGCAGGTGAATGGTTAAACAAACAGTGGCATAGCTATACCACAGAATATTCAGCAGTAAAAAGGAACAAACTAGGATAAAACAACCAGACAGAAAATCAAAGAGGAAACAAGAGGGTGTGTACAAGACCAACGAGACCTAACAGATACCAAACACTCCACCCAGTAACAGCAGAATACACATTCTTCTCAAGTGGACATACAATTTTCTCCAAGAGACTACAAGTTAGGCCACAAAAAAAGGATTAACAAATTTAAGAAACTATAATCATACCATGTATCTTTTCCAACCACAATGAAATCAAACTAGAAACCAATAGCAAAAGAAAAAGTAGAAAAATCACAAATGTATAGAAATTAAACAACATATCTTTAAACAACTAATTAAAGAAAGAGGATCATAAGAGAAATTAGAAAACATTTTGAGACAAATGAAAACAAGAAACAACACGTCAAAACTTACAGGATATAGCAAAAGCAGCACTAAAAGGGAAATTTATAGTGGTAAATATCTACATTTTAAAAAAAAAAAAAGGTCTCAAACTAACATCTAACTTTATACCTCAAGGAACTAGAAAAAGAAGAAAAAACTAAACCCAAAGTTGGTAGAGGAAATAAATAATAAAGATTAGAGCAGAAACAAATGAAATAGAGAAGCAAAAACGATAGAAAAAAAAAAAAACAATGAAACTAAGAGTTGGTTTTTTGAAAAGATCAACAAAATTGACAATCATTAGTCAAATAACAAAATCAGAAATGAAAGCACGGAGACGTTATAACTGATGTCACAGAAATAAAAAGGATAATAAGAAACTATTATGAACAATTACATGCTAACAAACTTGATAACATAAAAGAATGCACAAATTCCCAGAGACATATAACCTATGAAGATTGAATCATGAGGAAAAAAAAATCTGATTAGATCTGTCACTAGTAAGGAGATTGCTTTAGTGATCAAAAACTTTCCAACAAAGAAAATTCAAGAGCCAGATAGCTTTACTAGTGAATTCTGTCAAAAATTTAAAATGAATTAAAGCTAATCCTTCTCAAATTCTTCCAAAAACTCACAGAGGAGGAACACTTCCAAATTCAGACTGTGAGGTCAGTATTACCCTGATACCCAAAGCAAAGATATTAAAACAAAACAAAACAAAAACTGTAGCTCAATATTCCTGATGACTATTGATGTAAAAATCTTCAACAAAATACTAGCGAACTAAATTCAACAGGATATTAAAAAAATTACACAACATGACCATGTGGGATTTATTCCTGTAATGCAAGGATGGTTCAACATATAAAAATCAGCCAATGTAATATACCACATTAACAGAATGAAGGACAAAATCCACATGGTCATCTCAACTATGCAGAAAAAAAATTGACAAAATTAAATTTCATAGCATGATTTAAAAAACCACTCAACAAAGTAGAAACCATTAGAAAATCACCTCAACATGATAAAGGTAATGAAAACCCTACAGCTAACATCACTCATTGGTGAAAACTGAAAGCTTGTTCTCTAAGATCAGGAGCAAGACAAAGATGCCCACATTCCCCACTTCTTTTCAGCATAGTATTAGAAGTACTAATCAGAGCAATTAAGAAAGAAAAAGAAATAAAGGAAGAAGTAAAATTATCTCTGTTCAAAAGTACTATAATTTTACATGTAAAAAACTCTAAAGATTACGTACACACACATACACACACAAACTGTTGGAACTAATAAATGAATTCAGCAAAGTTGCAGGATATAAAGTCAATACAGAAAAAACAGTTGTTTCTATAAATTAACCATAAGTAATCCAAAAAGGAAACTGAGAAAACAATTCCTTTTATAGTAGCATCAAAAAAATAAAACACTTACATAACAAATTAATTCAAAACAGATTAAAAACCTAGACGTAAGACCTGAAGCTATAAATACAAAGCTTCGAAAAGAAAATATAAGGGAAAAGCTTCCTAATGTTGATTGTGGCAATCATTTTTTGGATATTTCACCAAAGACACAGACACAAAAGCAAAAATAGAGAAACAGAACTACATTGAACTTAAAGACTTCTATACCACAAAGAAAATGATCAATACAGTGAAAAAGAAACTCACAAAGTGGGAGGAAAAATTTGCCAATCATATATGTGTATATCTGATAAAGAGTTAATATCCAAAATATATAAAGAATTGCTAAAACTCAACAACAAAAGTAACTGATTTTTAAAAATGGCAAGGGATTGAATAGACATTTCTCCAAAGAACATACACAATTATCCAACAAGGACATGAAAAGATATTCGGTATCACCAACCACCACGGAAATGCAAATAAAAACCAAAATCAGATATAACCTCATACTTGTTAAGATGGCCACTAAAAAAAATTAAAAAAAAAAAAAACATAAAATAAGTGTTGGTAAGGATGTGTAGAAATTGGAACCTCCCATGCACCCGTACACTGTGGGTAGGAATACAGTAAATGTTGCAGCTGCTATGGAAAACAGTATTACTACATGATTTGACAATCCCAGTTCTGGTTATATACAAAGAATGGAAGAAAGATCTGAAAGAGATATTTGACACCTGTACTCACTGCACCATTATTTACCATAGCCAAAAGGTAGAAGCAACCTAAATGTCCATCAACAGATGAATGGATAAATAAAATGTGATAAAGAATGAATATCATGCGGCCTTGTAACATGGGTAAACTTTGAGGACATTATTCTAAACGAAATAAGCTAGTCACAAAAAGACAAACACTACATGATTCCAATTGTTACACAATAAAGAAAAAGACAAATTCTTCGTAGAGAAGAAAAGGAACAAGCTATTGATATATGTACAATAACCTAAATAAATCTCCAGAGAATTATGCTAAGTAAAAAGGCCAATCCCAGAAGGTTGTATATTATATGATTCTATTCATATAACACTCCTGAAAGAAGAAAATTACAGAAATAAGGAGCAGATTAGTGGATTTCCAGGGATTAAAGTGAGTGTGGAAAAAGAAGTAGGTGTGGCCATAAAAAGAACAGGAGAAATCCTTGTGGAGGTGGAAATCTTCTGTATCTTGACTGCATCCATGTCAATATTCTGATTTCGTTACTATTTTGTGACAGTTTTCAAGGTGTTACCATGAGGGAAACTGGGTAAGGGGTATAAGGAATCCCTCTGGCTTATCTTCTATTACTGCAGGTGGGTATACAACTATCGCGAAACAAAATTTTAATCAATTTTAAGGCATCTTTTCCCCAAATGGTAGAAGTGCAAACTGGAAATGATGCAAGCAGATTTTAGTTCTTGTTTTTCATGTAGGTGAGGTAAAGGTAAAGGAGGTAAGTTGACTCAGAAAAATCTTTCACGTCTCATATCCCAAGAAATGAGGACCCAGGTCTGAGATGTCTTAGCCTGGCTACACCAGTGTTTGCACACACACAAAAACAATAATTCTGGGAAACCCTTTGTAGTCACTTTGGAAGGGGAGCCTGAATGCTCCCTAAGTTTTAATCTTCAAAGGCTGCCCTAGATGTTGGCCCTGTGATAAGAATCCAGAGGAGTAATTACAGGCACCCGGAGAAGAAAAAGGAACACCAAACACCAGAGCCAGTTCTCTGCGGGCGACAGCAAGTTTAGCTAGAGGGGCAAGCAGTCACCTTCATCATAGAGGTTTTCTTCTGATCCAGCTTGGAATGAGTCCACATAATCCCTCTGATATCATTTGAATAGAGAACAATGCATCCCTTTATTTCCGAGGTACCTGCTTAGAAATCTGTCTCATGTGTTTGGGGGGGGGGGAACACCTAAGAACATAATTTAGAAGAGCTAGTATCTGGGGGCTATTGTATTGATCATGAGAGCTCACATGATTATTCCCTGAAGAGATCACCACTCCATCAGGAAGCCTGCTAACTGTACTGGCTGCCTGAACGTAAGCTACAATGCTGGGAAAGAAAGAAATTTACCATATGTCATAGCAAAATCTCCTTCGTAACATCTGCCTACATGTCTCCACCTTTCTGGAGTCCCCAGGACTCAGAAGCAATGGAAAGGGTTCCTCAGGGGGCAGTGAAATTCAATAACTAGCATTTGCTGAGCACCTACCAGGGGCCCAGCACTGTACTAGGCACTTTGTACACAAATCATTGCATTCTCTCAACAACCCGGTAGTGAGCTAGTTAATATTATCTCCACTTTAGAGATTGGAGACTGTTTCAGAGAAATTACATGCTTTGCCCAAGGTCACACAGCTCAAAAGCAGCTAAGAGGCAGAGCTGGAATTCAAACAGCAAGCCCTTCTATTTGCAAGGCCTTTAGAAATGACCAGGCAGTGTCATATAAATAATGACATCAGGCTCTAAATTCTCAGATCTTGAACAAACCCCATAAACTCAGTTAAAGAGGTCACAAGGAAGGAAGGTACTGGCAACATTTCCTTCACCCACTTGGTACACAGTAGGCACTCCATAAATGAGTACTAAGCTGAACTGACCCAGAGGAACAGGGTGCCGAGGAATGCCAGAGGAGCCTCGCCAGAAGGCAGGCGGTGCTCTCTCTGCTCCTGTCTGAGGGCACACAGCTCTGTGAAGACCTACAAGACAGATAGCCACACACACACCATGAGGCTTTGAAGCTCATGGGACAAAGAAACCCAGGGCAAGCCCCAGAGACTGAGTGATGACCTCAGACACGAAGTATGTAGTGAGCCAATTCTGGAACCTCAGTGAATTTCACAGACTAAACAGTGGGTTTGAGCGGCCTCAGGACTTGTGCTGACTGAGCAAGCAAGGCCACCCCATGGCAGCAGGGCTTGACCGAGGATCTTTCTTTGCTGAGAACACACTACGGATAGGACCGGCAAGCTGAGACCCCACTGCAGGCAGCACGGCTGGTTAGGGCAGCTCCTCTGCCTTGAGCTACAGGTATTCATTCCCATTCCCACTGTTTTCTGGATTCATCCTCCTCAAAGAGTCTGGGAGGGAACAGAAACTGAGCCCTCTCTACTGAGAAAATCTTCAAGGAAACTTGTGATAAAGACTCAGAGACAATGACAAGGAGGGGCTGGGGGGATGGAGGCAAGGCTTGCACAGTTTCAGACTTAATTGTTTCAGAATGGGGGGAGGGAGCAAGCAGGGAGCATAAGAGAAGAAAGAAGACATTAATGAAGGAAAAATAGCCAAGGCCATACTAAAAATACCTCCCAGGCACATATTTCTCCCAATGCATAGCAGCTCTTTCAATTAAGGATGTGTCATTTCCTGGGTTATTAAATCCAGATCATGGAACATTCCACTCTGGGACAGTAAAAGAGAGTCATGTTCTCAGCCTCCCCAGCACCAAAGCAAAGAAAAATAGGGATCGCAGCCTTCAGAGTGTCCTGGAGTGTCCTCCACTCCTCGCTGAGCTTCCCGGGAGCTTCCCTTCAGGGTGTGTCTGTGAAAGAAAGTTCAGGAAGCCCAGCAAGGCACTCTTTCTTACGTACCTCATGGTCACCTACCTGCAAGGGCATCATTACCATCGCAAGCCAGTCAAGGCTTGCAAGAACCAGAATTTGCGGGATGAAGAAGCATCATGCGGCACTTTGTCTTAGTCACTCTGATAAAATTCCAGCTTTCACATCATGTAAAAGCAATGTCACACAGCAAAAAGTCTGCCCTACTAGATTCTAAGAAATTTAAAAAGAAATTGCAATGTCCTCAAAGGGTCAGGCACAGGAACCTCCATGCAGGGGTGCTCAATAACGTCTGCCTCTCTTTGGGGGGGATGTGGAGACACTGTACGCATGGAATAGCCAATATGCCCTTGAGAGGGGATACTATAACTGTTTTTCCTCAACAAGTAATTTGGAACCTTTGGTATGTTAACCTTTTCTAACCTGCATTTGAAGCAATCATTTTGTAATTTAATTGCCCTAAGAGTTGATCAGATTCTTATTAAAGATGAATAGGGAGAAAATAAAATGGCAAAGTGGACTGCAGAGCTAATATAAGTAAAGATGATTCCAAATGGGAAAGATCCTTAGAGCTAAGACACATTTGGACCACAGTGTTTTCCAGCAAAATGAGAATGTCACCAACATTTAAAAACAGGAGATTTTAGATAAAAAGGTCTTTCCACTTTCTGTTTTAATGAAAATAATCAGCAGAAATAGGGAACCCAGGCCACATGTGGCATGCGACTGGTGCCAAGAAGCAGCACCCCTCCAGATGGGGAAAGCACTGTCCAGCCTGCACAGCCCTGCCCACTCCCTTCTGTACCCGGAGCTCAGCCACTTCTTTATCCTATCTGCCACATTTGGGCATTTAAGTTGGCAACTTCCAACCTAGTCCACCCCCTTTGCACCCACCGAGAACTTGTCCCATCTGTTACTCTTCATCCTCAAACCCAGCTCCTTTGCCACAGGCTGCTGATTTCCCAGTGTTTCTACATATACCCTCAAAGAGTTCGAGATGGAGCAGACGCTTGACCTTGTGCTGGGAAAATCCAGGAGATTTTTGATAAAGACACAAAGGCAGCTGCAGCCAAATGACCTGTGACAGAAGAGGACCTGCCTCCCCAGCCTCTAGCAAGAAGCTTCCTCAGACTCCTCTGCCCCTTCCACCTATAGCCCGGCCTCTTCCCTGGTTCTGCCCTCAGAACATAACCCATTCCTAAGGACAAGCATTTATCCTATGGATTTTTCTTCCTTCTACAATTTCTGGTCCACTCTGGGAGCAAAACAAACACTACTTTCCCAGTATCGTGCATCAGATGTTGAACATGAGCACAAATTACGCTGGTTTCAATGAAATACTCCCAGACTAGAAATTCTAAAGAATTTCTCAGGAAGTAGCGGACCTATCCAGGAAGGACTATGGTCAATCAGAACACGATGATGACCACAGAAGTCAGTATGAAAATAAGACGTTCTCAAGGATTAAATGATTTCTTCATAGCTGCACATTGTGAT
>CAUYRH010054047.1:0-33985 GCA_963574655.1 Perodicticus potto | reverse complement strand
CAACAATGACGGATGCAACCAAAAAAAAAAAAAAAAAAAAATTGGCCAGGCGTTGTGGTGGGCGCCTGTAGTCCCAGCTACTTGGGAGGCAGAGGCAAGAGACTCGCTTGAGCCCAGGAATTGGAGGTTGCTGTGAGCTGTAATGCCACAGCGCTCTATCCAGTGTGACAGCTTGAGGCTCTGTCTCAAAAAAAAAAAAAAAAAAAAAAAAAGACATGTTGATATTAATATAGAAAATTATTTGTGCAATAAAATTGTGTTAAACGTGTTATACAAAAAAATACTAAATAATAGGATAAGCTTTCAGTAAACATGGTTACTTTTCTAGTAAACTTGATTCTTATTTACTATATATATATTTTTTCTCTTTATTTAATGTTGTTTATTTTAATTCAGGGAATTTATATATTTATTTATTTTGTAGAGACAGAGTCTCACTTTATCACCCTCGGTAGAGTGCTGTGGAGTCACTGCTCACAGCAACCTCCAACACCTGGGCTTAGGCGATTCTCTTGCCTCAGCCTCTGGAGTAGCTGGGACTACAGGTGCCCGCCACAATGCCCGGCTATTTTTTGTTTTTTGCAGTTCGGCCGGTGCCGGGCTTGAACCCGCCACCCTCTGTATATGGGGCCAGCACCGTACTCACTGAGCCACAGGGCGCTACCCTCAGGGAATTTATTTTTAAGTGTATTAGAAAGGAAAGTGGAATTAATAACACAGAGCAGAAGAATAGCAAATTATGAACTATGTTTCCCTGAAACCTGTCAGGCATGCCTCATCCATATCCTGCAAGGAGATTCTATTGAAGTTTGATAACTATTAGGGTCAGTGTTAGTCAACCGTGTGAAAGCTGGGAAAGAAGAATTGTTTGTTTTTAATTGTACCTGAATAAAAAGATAACATTGAAGGTAATTACTTAAGATAAATGAGACTCATTATTTAAGTCGGCAATATCTTCATTGTACATGGATATTCTTAAGATTATATGCTGCTATTATAATTTTTAGATTTGAATGAAGAATATATATTTAAAACTAATTTTAAATAAAGGTTCCTCTCAACCTTTATGCACACTGATATAGACTATTTGAATATCTACTTCTGCTAATTCATAAAAGTAGATATTGTTTTAACCTTTTACGACTGAAACATTCTCTGTCTTTAATTTTAGGGAATACATTATTGTCAGAATATGTCAGTTCCTGTTTCATGACGCTTCTATTTCAAGTATTCAATTTAATGTTTTACTATACTAAGTGTACTTTAGTAGTTAGCATGCTAAGTTAGTATTTTCCAGTCCTAATATTGTACTCTATTGAATAATTGAAAAATATATTATGTATGATGTTTATTTTTTAAAAAGAACAACAAAATTCCTTTGCCTAACTAAGGCATTTGACATAAACATCTTTGAGAACAAGCAGTAAACAAAACAACCCACGAAAGATAGACTCTTACCCGACTAGGGTATTTATTGAATTTACTGCTTAAAACATCTTTCTGTCCACCCAAACTTTTCAATTCTTTGTAGAATATCTTGACATTTCTTAAGTAAACTGTAAGTTTTAAAGAAATTGCAAATGGCTTTGTTTTCATTCCTTTCACTCTAATCTTAAGCTACTCTTTCCCATGACACAGAAGTTTAAAAATGGAAAAATGCTTAGGTATCCTCCCTGCTTAGAATTTATCAGTAGCACATGTCAAACTACAAACTCATTTACATGACAACAGGATTTTTCATAATTCTGAAAAATTCCTTACTGGTCCGTAGGCAGCATTAGTGGCCTCTCCTCCAAGTTCATACAGTTACTAATTCACTCCGTCTTCTAATTGTTCACATTTATTTATTCATTAAAACCAAATAGTGTGCTAGGCACAGAGGATGCAACTTTCTGTAAAGACAGTACTTTCAATAAATAGAATAATTTAATCACATATCATTTCTACAGTTTTTATTCTCAAAAATAAGTTTCTTTTAAAGAAAAAAACACATCTATCTGCAAAAATTAGCATAAAGTATGGCTTCCAAATTTTGAATGAAATAAACTTAGATTGTGTTATAATGTAACGGCCACTCCAGACTATAATTTTCTGTTTTTGACTCAAGCACAGATATAGTTATATGTCTGCCATCTTTGTCCACTGTCTCTTATGGGTGGAGTATTTCTATTTTATTCAAGTCTGAGTAGAGTGTTTATGCTTAGTAGATGTTGAGTTCGAAATTTAGTTTTGTTTTCTTTTCACTACAATTTCCTACACACAGAGAGTGTGTGTCTCAAAACTTACCCCGACCAGAGTTTCAGATCATTTAATGGTCAATAACAGTGTGTCAAGTAAATGACCAGATTCCTAAGCACATCTGAGAGTGAATAAATCTCCTGCTCTACTTTTACACCTTCTTTATATTTAATTAATTATCCATGGATGAGTATCTACTTTCCATTTGAAAACACTAGAGAAAAATCAGACATTGAGTAAATGTATGCAGAATCATCTCCTTAAACTGTTTGTTTATGTTACATTTGTATTATATTAAAGTGGCATGTGTATTATATGAAAATGTAGCAAAACACTAGACTTCTTTGAAAAGGAAAGACAATTTATTTTGTTCTATTCTTCTTCAAAAGTAAAAAAGTAATGTTGTAAAAAAAAAAAAAAAAAGAATAAATAAATCTAATCAATCACCAGATATTGAAAATGCTATCTTAGTTCTTATATTGAACCCAGATTTTTCTACGGGTCATTTACGATGGCTGGGACTGCTCGATTATCAAAGAAAGAAAAATATGACTATGAAAATTGTTTAAATTGTCTTAATCTTCAACATGATGTTGTCTTCCCCCACACATTTGATCCAGAAACCAGATAATACAGTAAATGTGATTGTATTTTGCATATCACGTTATAGAATAACTCTTTTGATCTATGTATGAGTAAAACCCATTCCAGGCTGCCAGGCTGAGAGAAATCATGTCATCATCATATCAGAGTCATAAATAAAATGTAAGGATACCAGGATCCTGATACCTTCAAATTTTTGATTTATTTTGTTCATGTCAGCATACTTGGTATACTCAAGAATTACATATCTTTAACATTCAAAAGTCTCTCTAAAATTGATTAATTGATCCATGATGTAGTTTATTATGGTCTTCATGGTAATTGGAAATTATTTCTAATTTATCGAGATTACCACATATGCCCAAAATAAATAAAAAGGGGAGAACGTGATACACAATCATTGCCTTTGGCCAAGGATACACACTTAGACATTTTGTTATTTAGTAGTAGTTTTCCAGGCTTAATATTTTGGTGAACTTTTAGGTTAACACAGGTTATTATTATCTTTTTCTTTTTAAAGCTAATGTTAAACTGTATATTTCATTCTGGTAAAAGCCAAAATACTTTCACCCCAAAGAAAAGGTGACATTTCCATTTTGTAAAGTCTGCTAAAAATGCCACACAAGCTAGAGTTTTCATCCATGTCAGTGAGTTATGCACAGATTGGTTTTTAAATGTAGCATTTTATTGCTATAGAAAGAAAAAAATAGCATTACCTTCAAAATAAGATTAAATAGATATGTAACAGGATTTTAGTTACAGAGTTGAATTTTTACAGATATTTGTTGGTTATGCTGAATGAAATTTTCTTGCCACATTTACTGTTTGCTTAAAATATCAGCAATAAACACGGCTGAAGGGCAGGTGCCTAAATGGCAGACTGAAACTCTATTCCATCTGTGTAAAAGGTTAGTACCACATTGCAACGCTTAACATAACCTTAAAAACCCATAACTTAAACTTTGTTTCAAGGCCATTACATCCTGCCTTATTTTCATTAAATGATTAATCACACACTGAATAGTTGCTATAATTCTAGAAGTTTAGAGTAGATTATGTCTGCATGTGTGTTAAAAAAGCTTATAGCAAAAATGTAGTTTTCCTATCTTAAATTCTATTTTTGCATAGTATATTTATCCATATAGGTCATTACAACGATTTACAGGTACTGAAAATAATATTCAAAAGGGCATAGAAAGTTTTATTTCTTTCCTAGTTTAAATAAGCTTTACTTCAGTTGGGTGATGACATAAATTTCAACTGTGTATATTCTCATATAGCCCTTGCACACTATTAGATTTTCAATGTTCATTTGTTACTTCCTGTTTCTCTTATTAAAATGGATGCAAGTTCAATATAAATATTATAAAATCTATCCTTATACTTCCTTAATATCATATGCAATTCCATACACAAAGTACATTAATTTTTTATTGTTAGTATTGAGTTTTGTTTAAATATGTTCTTCTAATGTACAAAAATGTATTGATGATCGAATTTTATGAGATTTTGAGCCCATCTTATTGTATTTCCACACATAAATGTTTTCACAATCCTATATCAATTTTAAAACAGAAAGATAAATAGCATGATAATATTACAATATATGGTGTAAGGGAGAAAAAACCATCATAGGCTGCTTTGTTTTTTATCTTATCAGAGCCCAGAGGGTGTGTCCCGAAAAAGGTAGTCTGCTTGTGCCTGGAAATGGGGGTCTGACCTTTGAGCTCACCTGGGCCTAGTGAGTAGGGGGCTCCCTGTCTAGCCCTGAGTGGGGGAATCCTGTATCACTGTCATAGTCATGATACATTTCTTATGAGGTTGGAAATTAATCCTTGTCCAGGACAACTGTATGTATGCTAATTAGGAAAGGCTGGTGATCTATCGTTCATACCAACACTGCGCAGTACAGTAGACTTTCTCTGAGAATGAAAATGTGCTATAATCTCTACTGTCCATTATGGTAGACAATAGACAGGTGACTATTGACCAGGTAGAAGGTGGCTACTGTAACTGAGGAAATAAATTTTAAATTCAATTCAATTGAATTTAAATTTGTAAAATCACATGTGGCTATTACATTTCATATTATTGGACAGCACACATTGACACTAATAAATAAGAAGCTCTTTTTGTTTCTTTTTTTACTGATGTATACCAATTGCCTAAAAGACTATCTGGCATACTGTAGAATGTCACAATTAATAGTTGAATGAAAGGGTGCAAATAATTGTAGAAGGAATGAATACAAAGAATGAATATATTCTGATATATATGACATTTTAGCATTCAGTTTAGTATGACCACTGATAAAGGAGCACTTACTGTTAAAAATGAAAACATCTGTTACCATGGGTACTGGTACAGATAAACCGAATACATAGAGCTGATATTTGGTAATTCCCCCATTGGCAACTTGTATTTTGACTAATCACTAAATGAACCAATAATTTCCTTTCTCCTGATGGATTACAAATAAGAGAATCCAAGATAGGAGAGTAAATTTAGAAATAAGAATAAAAACAGGGAAGAATAAAATTTAAGAAAAAAGTACAGACAAGAGGAGAAAGGAAAGTGAATAAAGGAGATATTCAAGTAAATAAAAACAATAAATTCTTCAGAGCACTAGAATTGTTATACCACAAGATTTTATACATAACAGAGGACTGTAAACCATATTTTCCAGTTTTCTTGACACACATATGAGATAAATGCTATATTCTAGGTTAGAGTTTGTTAAGACCCAAGCAATTATTAAATTGCTTTATTACTTACTTACACATGCATATTTATTATGCTCATTAAATAAATAAAACCATCATGCTTCTATGCTTCTTCCTTCCTCCTTCCTTCCTTCTTGCTTACTCTCCTATCTTGGATTCTCTTATTTGTAATCCATCAAGAGAAAGGAAATTATTGGTTCATTTCGTGATTAGTCAAAATACAAGTTGCCAATGGGGGAATTACCAAATATCAGCTCTATGCATTTGGTTTATCTGTACCTGAAATATTCTGATACATTTATTATAGTCATTGTTTAGGTATATGTTTTAAAATACTTTGAAAAATCCCAAAATATTTTCTGCTTTTTTACAATGTGAATAGTATGTGTGTGTGTGTTTTTGTGTGTGTGTGAATGCATGTATATGTAAAATTGTGTTTGTATTCTGGGAGCTGATATTGTATGTGTTTGAGATAATTACTGTTGTTTCAAAAATCTTCTATGAAATGTGAGATCAAATACATCAATTATCAGAATATAATTCAAAATGATGATCAAGAAAAGGAAAGGCATCGAGGTAATAAATTCCTTTTGTAAAAGATCTTCAGGAAATTTAACTTTCTTACTGCAGGAGCATATAAATATTTCCATCAACTGTTTTATTCATTCCACATCTGTTTTAAAAGATAATTTATACTAAACACAGTAAAATTTTGATGAAGTATAATATTAAGCAATGCAAAAAATTGTTAATTATTGTGCTCGCTTCAGCAGCACATATACTAAAATTGGAACGATACAGAGAAGATTAGCAAGGCCCCTGCACAAGGATGACACGCAAATTCATGAAGCATTCCATATTTTAAAAAATTGTTAATTATTTTATTTTAAGTGTATTTAAATAATGCTTTATATTTTTAGAACACTAACATGTGTCTATAAAATGTTAAAAGATAAAGTCTATATAGATAATGATCATTTTATAAGGCACAGAGCGTAACTATTAAGATTGTAGAGATATTGAAAAATAAAATTCCAGGATATATCTTATACATACACACATATGCATCCATTAGAAAAACCATTAACGTGTCTCTATATATGACATACACTGTATATTTATATATATATGTATTTACATGTAAATATAAATTTATACACAGTGTGGTCAAGAATTTGATGTGCAATTTAAAATAGCACATGAACTTTATGGCCACCCTGTATATAGATATGCAAATGTATATAATTTTGCAATAATAATTCCTGTTATTCTGTATCAATAATGGGTGTGGGGACACATTATTAAGAAATTTACTGCATTTGAGTAACTATGTACTTAAATGTAACCACCTTAAGGCATAAAAAATGACTGTCATCATTCATCAAATATAAAATTGTTCTAACTCCCTAAGAGTTTTCTCACAGTTTCTTGTAAACCTATCTTCTTAACCTTCATCTCACAAACCACTAACCTGACTCTTTCATTATATCATTTATATAAATTTTATATACAAGTATGAATGAAAGCACCTTTTGTTATTTTATGCCTAGCTCTGTCACACGATGTTATTTTGAGATACATACCTGATATTTTGCATATCGATAGTGTTACCGGAATTTCTTCCTCAGTAGGTCCTTGGTCTCAGGGATTGGAAGAAGGAACCCAGGGACCACAGATCAGTGGTAAAACGGGATTCGTTGTATACAAAAGAACACAGAAAAAGTACCTGAGCTCCTGGCAGAGGGAAAGACTTAAATCAGAAAATCTTCGCCTGGGTCCTCTGTCTAGGGGTATCTATACAGCCTAACTAATGAATGAATACAGTCCCTTCCACTAAGGGCAAATGTCAGTGAATTCCCTTCATGATATTTCACAGATCTAGGAAATAAGGGGTTCCTCCTTTTAGCCCTGGATGGGGGAACCTCGCACTGGCAGCACTGCACCCTGAAATAACGGGAAAGTAGAGGTGACTTGCTCAGCAGTGCTGGGTGTGCTGAGGTCTTCCCCAATTAACTAGGGCCCCGTGGGCTTCCGTTGTGCCTCCCCCTCTCCACGCACTTGGCTCTCCCACTCTCGCCCTGCCTTGTCCCGCTGCACAGACACCCCCAGAGCAGCGATGCAGAAGGCAGGTTCTCCCAGAGAGCCTGCCTGGCTTGGACCAGGGCACCACTCACCCTGTATCAATAGTTTATTCTTTTTTATTTTTGAGGATAATTTGATTATATGTATGTATTGCTGTTTGTTTATGCACTGTGGTAGAACATTTGTGTTGTTTCTTGCAAAACTACGACTAGGAACATAAATTTATATGTCCTTACATCAAGATATGTCTTAATGTATCTAGGAGCTGAACAAATAGCATAAACAAGATTTAAGGAGCTGTAAGGCAGTTAAACTGTTGTTTTGCATCCAGAACAATTCAAAACAGGCCATCAGATGTGATACTTAGTAGGTACTAATCAAAAGAAGATTAAGCAAAGGAATGAATAAATAAATAAACGTAGGTATCTCTTTAGGCAAGTTTAGAGCACTATGGCAGGGGTTTTTCATCACATTCATACCTCACTAAATAACTTTTCTAAGATTCACATGATTTTAAAATTGCCACATTTTTAAAGATCACTGATCAAGTCAAATTTATACATAAATGCTTGAATTGAGAATTTTAAAACAAATTTCATAAACAAAGTAAAAAACGAAAAGGCTTAGTAGAGGTTGTAACCACAAATGTATAAAATGAGAGAAAGACAATGTTTAATCCAGAATTTGGCATTAGAAAAATTGTATTTAAATAAATGTTAAAAGGGGGTGCCCCTAGCTCAGTGGATAAGGTGCTGACCACACACCCCCAGGCTGGCGGGTTCCAACCTGGCTGGCCCAGCTCTAAAACAACAATGACAACTGCAATAACAACAACAACAGCTAGGCATTGTGGCGGGCGCCTGTAGTTCCAGCTACAAGGGAGGCTGAGGCAGGAGATTCGCTTAAGCCCAAGAGTTTGAGGTTACTGTAAGCTGTGATGCCACAGCACTCTACCCAGGGAAACAGCTTGAGACTCTGTCTCAAAAAAAATTAATTAATTAACAAATTAAACAAATAAATGTTGAAGATATTGCTCTCATCTCATTTCTGATGTTTCCTCTGTTTAGTGGAAGCTTATCAATATAGGATGAATATTCTGCTAGGTATGTTTGGGTACACAAATCTGGGGTGTCTGCTATTCAGTTCCTCCCTTTTTCTCCTTGGAGAATTATGTTGTTTGCAGTAAATTCACATTCTACTTTGCTCCTTCGTATGAAGGAAGGCTGGCTCGCTTTGTGAAACAACCCAGAATTCTTAGACACTTTGACATGGAATATGCATTTTAATGATATAGATATAGGAAAACTAAAGTATTCAGCTTACTGTAGAGGACTCCAAGAGGTAGACGACCTCTGAGCAAGATGATGTGCAGCTGGGGGGCGGACCCTCGGCCAATTCGTCCGCAGGTGCTCCTTGCGGAGAGAGAACCCAAGCCCATGGCGAGCCTTGGGCACGTAGTCATTGTCTAATATTCCCCACACCTGTCTTGTGCTGTCTCAATAAAAGGGCTACTCTGGAGGTTGCTCGGGGCTACCCTGCGATCAAGGTTAGCCAGCCTCCTACAAGCTTGCACTTCTAATCCGAGTCTCGCCTGGTTCCTTTCTGCAACGAGAGACCAGGGCCGTTGGGGCTGCGACAGCTTGCTTTCTTGGGTCAGGTTTATCAAAAATAAAGCTTGTATTTATGTGGCACAACTGCCTATTTTCTCTCTTTGTTGTGGTACCTAGAGGTAGTTCAGAATTGAAGTGGAAAACCAGAATACCTTATATTGGAACTCTGATATATTCATTGGTTCTTTCAAACTTTATGCTATAAAAGAGAAAAAATGTAAAGGGAATAAAGTAACTTCTTTATAAGATAGGAATCAAGTATATGTTAGGTACATATTTGAGCAGTGATAAAGTTATGTGGAATAAATTAAAAACATTAACACCAAATCTGTTGATTATCAACTATAAAAAGCCTGGCCTTTAATCAGATTTTGGTTTAAATTGTAATTATCTTTAAATATCATTACTTATTTTTCTGGATTTTGATCATCCAAATTATGTTCTAATTATTTTTCTAGATAAAGATATTTCCATAATATAGTGGTGCCCCTTTGAAATTTCAAACTTGATGGACATTAAACAAAGGAAGAAATGTGGCCGGGTTACAAATGCAGGACAAACCTATCAGCATATCAGTCTTACATCTGACTGATATCATGATGACAACAGATCTGTCAACAAAAATGCTTTCCTCACAAGCTACTTAATTAGAATTACAATCATCTTCTCAGAAATGATCCTTACAATAAATTTTCTACTGCAAAAGATGAAAATAAATAGTATGTCTCTCCCCAGTTTCCTGAAATAAAAGAGTTAAAGACAAAAAGTTCTCATAAATATTTTAACTTTCCAAATGGAAAAGTGAAAGGATCGATTAATGTTAAATAACATTAAGTGTTACTGTGGTTGGATTTTTTTTTCCTTTTGACATTTAAAAATAAAGTTAATATGAATAGTAAAGTGCCTATGTCACAAAATGTCATTAAGTAGGTACTATATTCACAATGACTCTACTTCAGTGAAAAATGAATGTGCCTAGATCTGTTTGGGTAATTAAATGTAATGTAGCACAGCCTAAGAGCATGTAAGAAATCTCAAATTTCCTCAAATAATAAAACCTGTATTTACTAAGAAGGTAGCCATGGAAAACACTTTAAATGTTTTTAGGCCTTTCTCTCATCTATAAATTAAAGGAAATATTTTTTCTTCATAAGATACTTGTGAGAATCACAAACTACAACACTACTTAAAATAATATCTAGAATAATATGGTATAGAAGGAAAGAAAATATATTTTTAATGTAGCATGCAACCTTGCTTTTTATTTTTACATAAATAAATTTAATTCATTTTGTCTATGGACTTAAATTTTGTGGGTTAAAATCCGTTTAATGATACTTATTAAATAAGAATGTATGTACAGTAAAGAATCATGGAATCTTGGAATTGATAAGAATGCTAGGTGTTGTTTTACCCAAATTTCCATATAATTAACATGTTCTGCTTAAGATTTTATATATTCGTATCAATATGTTTTTGAAAATCATGCCATTTGAAGAGGAAGGAAATATATGTATATGTTAATTTTCTATTCTCCTACAAATATTGTGCATATCACAAAAATTACAAGGATATAAATTAAAAATTATGAGTGAAAGTAAATAGATATTGTAATATTTTTACCCACGTGTCAAAGAAAAAAATATCAATATGCTTTTTTATAAAGAATAATGTCTGATTTATATATTTTCAATATTTTTATCGTAACAAAGAGCTAAAGTAAGTATATAATCTACCTTAGAATGGGTGAATAGGGTATTTTATGCTTATCTTTTTTCTTTATGAACATAATTTTTTTTAAATGTTGGTGATGCACTAAATATGGAGATGTGTTCAATCAATTCACATAATTACTGATATTTGGATATTTGAAAACCATGGTATATTCTAAGTATATCTGAATTTTTATACATCAATTCATAGTTTCAAATTTTCCCAGAGCTAGATGAAGAAAAAAATTAACAGACTCAGAGTAGAACTGAATAAAATTTTAAGAAAAAGGAAAGAAAATTCAAAAGTACAAATGAAACAAAGAAAGGTTGGTTCCTTGAAAAGATAAATGATATTGATAGATTGACAGATCCTTAGCAAGATGATCTAGAAATAGAAGAGAAAGGACTTAAAAGAACTCCAATCAGAAATGAAAAGGGGGCTATTACAACTGATACTACAATATTAAAAAATATCATCCATCAGTACCATAAAAATCTCCACCCACTCTAGAAAAACCTAAAGAAAATGGATAAATTCCTAGAAACATAAGCTTCAAAGCCTGGGTCAAGGTAGAAATACAAATTCTGAGCAAAATAATAATAACTATAGAGATTTTAGCAGGAAAAAAAAAAAACATAACGTTCTAAAAACAACAAAAAGTTCCGGGCCGGAAAGATTCACATCCAAATTCTATTAAACCTACAAGGAAAAACCGTCCCCCATTTGTAATGCAAATAATCTGATTCAGATTAGTGGCCAGGGAGAACCTAAGAGCCTAGGACAGGTCTGGCATGTCCTTGTTCCGCTGTGGCAGCTAGTAAGCAAGCATGGGAAGTCTGAGCAGGCAGAAGGTCTTGCACACTTATATATCCAAGGGGAACAGTAGTGGCAGAATGCCAAACAGTAGCCATAAAACAATCATACAGTAGTCATATAACACGACACCATTATGCACATTTATGGCTATAGAAATGGCTATCTAAGGAAAATATGCACCTTCTAATGGAACTGTGGGCAGGAAAACCCAAACAGGTAGGGCTTGGTGGCTCATACCCGTAGTCCTAGTGCTATGGGAGGCCCAAGTGGGTGGATTGCCTGAGCTCAGAGGTTGGAGACCATCCTGAGCCGGAGTGAGCCAGAGTGAGACCTCGTCTCTATCAAAAAAACTGGTCATTGTGGCAGGTGCCTATAATCCCAGCTACTTGGGAGGCAAAGGGCAAGAGAATCGCTAAAGGAAGAAAAGAAAAAACAACAACAACAACAGCAACTTCAAACTAAGAAGAGTGAAAGCCAGGTGAAATTAAAAGCAAAATTGAAAAAAAAAAAAAAGCCCAAATAACATCATCTTACAGAAATCTTTCCCCTCCTTAACCTATTCTATCAAGCCACTATCACCTGGTATCTATGACCTGGATACCAAAACCAAGAAGGGACACAAGAAAATAAGAAAATGAAAGACAATACACCTGATGAACATTGACACAAAAATCCTCACCACGATACTAGTAAACCTAATTCAGAAGGACATCAAAAAGATAATTCACCATGATCAAATAGATTTCATCCCAGGGTGGACAAGATGTTTAAATGTATGCAAATTAATAAATATGATTCATCACGTAAACAGAAGGAAGAACAAAGATCATCTTAATAGACACAGAAAAATAATTCAATATAATGCTACACCCTTTCTTGGTGAAGGACCTCAGTGAACAAGGCATTGAAGGTGCCTACCTAAAAAATTATAGGAGCCATTTGACAAACCCACAGCCAACATCACACTGAATTTGGAATTTGAAAACCTTCCCCTTAAAAACTTATGTAAGTTGGGGAATCACTATCATCCCTTCTATTCGATATGGTTCTGGAAGTTGTAGTCATACCATCAGGGAAGAGAAATAAACAAAGAGCATCCAGATTGGGAGTCAGAATGTCACACTATCACCCCTGTTTGCTGACAGGAGCATCCTGTATCTAGAAAACCCTAAACACTCCACTACAAGATTACTAGAATTGATAAATTCATTATAATCTCCGATTACAAAATCAATGTATACAAATCAGTATCATTTCTATCTACTAATAACAGTTCAAGCTGAGAGTCAAATCAAGAACTCAATTCCCTTTAAAACAGCTACAAAGAAAATAAAATACCTAGAACTGATTTCACTAAGAAGATCTTATCAAGGAGGGCAACAAAACACTGATAAAAGATATTGAAGATGACATGAACAAATGCAAAAACATTTGATGCTCATGGAGGGGTAGAATGAACATTGTTATAAAACATCCATTTTGCCCAAACTGATTTACAGATTCAACAAAATTCCCATTAAAATATCCTCTGGATATGAGGCTGGTGGCACCATGGCTTGGGTCACACTAGGTGACCCTGGAGGACCTGCCTCGCCTTCTGTATCACCACCATGGGGTGTTGGGGTGCTGGTGCAGCGGACACGGGGAGGCGAGGACTGGAGAACCAGGTGCCCTAGAGAGGGGCATGCCCGGCAAGTCTGCAGGTCCCTAGGAAGCTGGGAGAAACCAGTGCACAGCCTGCGCTTCTGCCGGGCCACTTCATCTCTCCCTTCACTTCAGAATACAGTGTGACTGGTATGGGCTGCTCTCCAGGCACACACACAGCTTCTGAGGCTGAGACTGACAGGAATGTACGTTCTCCCATTTATTGCTGAACAGAGACCCCCCCCCCCGCCCCATTTTCTAGGCCTGGACCATTTCATGGAGGGAATGGCCCCTTCACCTTGCCCTGAGTGGAAAGGCCTCTATTCATTCATGAATATGCGCATTCATCTTGCCCAAGCAGAAGGGACTGTAACCCTTCCTTACTAAGTCCTGTCCAAATGTAACTACAAAGGATACATGGGACAATATATACCCCTAGAGCCCAGTGGTTCTCAACCTTCCTAATGCTGGGACCCTTTAATACAGTTCCTCATGTTGTGGTGACCCCCACCATAAAATTAATTTGAAGTAGAAATGCAAATAATTCTATGGTAAGGGGTCACCGCACATGAGGAACTGTATTAAAGCGTCACGGCATTAGGAAGGTTGAAAACCACTGCCCTAGACAAGGATCCAGGAGGTGATTTTCCGACTTGGGTCTTTACCTTTGTCAGGAGCTCTGGTGCTTTTCCTGTATTGCTTTCTGTCTAGTAAATCCTACCTTGCCACTGATTGTGGTCTGTGGGTTCATTCTTCAAATCCCTGATACCAAGGATCTACTGAAGACAGAAACTCTAATAACACTCTTACTTCATAGATCTGCAAAAAATAATCTTAAGCTACATTTGAAACAAAAAGAAGCCCAATAGCCAGAGAAATCTTCAGCAAAATGAACGAATCTAGAGGCTTCACATTGCCCGACATCATATTATATTATAGGGCTGTAGTAACCAAACAGGGTGATGCTGGTAAAAGAAAATTAAAATTAAAATTAAAAAAGTAGAGACATCGACCAATGGAACATAATGGAGAACCCAGATATGAAACTATATGGCTATGACCAAATGTTCTTTGACAAAGAAGGCAAAACCATACCCTAAGGAAAGGATGCTCCTGTCAATAAGTCATTCTGAGAACTGGATAGCAGCATGAAAAAGAATTAGACAGGGTCTGTATCTCTTGCCTTATACAAAAATTAACTCAAGATGGATTAAAGGTAAGGCATAAAAACCTAAAAATTAGACAAGAAAACATAAGACAAATTCCTCTAGACACAGGCTGAGACAAAGAATTTATGACTAAGACCCCAAAGGCAAATACAGCAGCAACAATAAGTACATGCAGTTTAATTAAATTAAGAGGCTTCTGTATAACAATAAAATAATTCATAAACAGGCAAATTCCGAACGGGAGAAAATATTTGTAAACTATCCTGAAAAAGGACTAATTCCAAAAATGTACAAAGAACTCGGACAACATAGCAAGAACAAAAAAATGTCATCCAAAAGTGGGCAAAAGATCTGAATAGAGTATCTTCAAAAGATGACAAATGAGCAACAGACTTGTGAAAAGAACACTAAATAGCAGGGAAATGCAAATTAAAACCACAGCGAGATATCATCTTGACCCTTTCAGAATGACCATTTTGAAATAGTCTAAAAGCAACAGATGCCGACTTGGATGAAGAGAAAAAGGTAAGTTTATACAATGTTGGTGGGACTGCAGATTAGTACAACCTGTATGGAAAACAGTATGGATATTCCTCAGAGAGCTAAAGTGGAGCTATTATTCCATTCAACAATCTCACTACTATGTGTTTGTCCAAAGGAAAATAAATCATTTTATCAAAAAGACACCTACACTCAAGTGTTCATCACCACACAGTACACAATTGTAAAGATGGGGAATAAACCTAAATGCCCATCAACTGATGAGTGGACTAAGAAAATGTGGAGTGTATCTCTCTCTCTCTCTCTCTGGACGTGGATGGGTAGATAGACACACATCATGGAGTATACTCATCCATAAAAAGCATAAAATGAGTGAAATAATGTCATTTTTGAGCAACCTGGATAGAACTGGAGAACATTATCCTAAGTATCTCAGGAATGGAAAAACAAAAATCACATATTCTTACTAAAAATATGGGAGCACAAGAGCACAGAAAGATACTGGAAACTAAGAAGAGAGAAGGATGGGAGAGGGGTCAGGGATAGAACTTAGCTACTGGGTACAATCAATGCTGTTTCCGTGAGGAGCGGAAAGCCTTGACTTCAGCATGAAAGAGTGTATTCATGTAGGAAAAGAATTTGTACTCTCTTAATAATTTTTTATTTTTATTTTTACATATACATGTGTTTATTAGATTTCCACTTTTTCCCTTCACTAAATTAAAAAGGCTTAAAATTTAACAACAATAACAATGTTTAAGGTAAGGACCAGAAATGAAATCCTCACAAAGAACGAACGAAGATAAATGCATTCAGAAAAGAAATCAGACGATTGCTTCAACGAAGTATTAAGCCATAATAATAATAGTAATGCAAAGAAAGTAACATTCACCTTGTCAAATAAGGGTAGGTTCTATTATAGAATGCTTTGACTCTGAGGATCCGTATGGAGTCATCAATTAACTTCTTGTTATTATTTTTTCCAAAAAGTCTCAAAAAATAGATAACTAATATTTATAAATAAAAATAAAAGATAATTCCAAAAAACAGATCATGCCAAATCTTATAGACAATAGAAAAAGAAGAAATACTTCAAAATCATTTACTTAATCTAGATATACCTGATATTAAAATTGGAAAAAGTATATTATTATAAAGGGGAAATTACAAACATAATTCACTTATAAATGAGGATGCAGTATCCTGTATCCTAAACAACATATTAGCAAGTTGAAGTGAAAATTAATGTTTAAGCAATGTACTTTAGTCAAAATCGAATCCAATTTATGTGACAATTAGCCACTATTCTCTCTTAATATTTTGAAAAAAGAATTTAAAAGTAAAAATATTTCATATTTTAACTATCTTGTATGATTTAAGTGATATATTCATCAAAAGAGCTTCACTACTTCTGATGATGCCACAAACAAGTGCTATAAAATAAATGAACAGCAAAATATACTTCTTATTTTCATATACTGGATTTATGTCCAGAATTTTGTGTGGAAAAATGTTATTTTTGGTAAAATAAATCTTGGAAAGAACTGTCCTGTATACGCTGCATATTTATTCATATCACTCTAAATGAGAAACTGGCAAAAACTTTCTGTAAAGAACAAAATTCCATACATAATATAGCATTAAATTCATTGGATTATGTAAATCTCTATGCTACAAATAATCTAAAAATTCATACAAGAAACATTTTTAAATGGCTAACAAAATATTGTCTACAAACTGAAGAAACTTCAAACTTTTCTTTTTAAAATTATATTAATTATACTAATATGAATTACTTAACATTGGACACATAATTAAAACTTCAAGCTGGAAACGAGAGGAATTTATTATACATATTTTGCTGAGGTTTGGTAATATACAATTGAATAACTATTTTGCATTCACAGTAGTAAGTTTGTTTTACCTTTAGGGGCCTCAGTATGTGGTTACTTTTCTGTCCCTTTCTTGGGAAGGATGCTGTTTCTCCTCCCACTCTTTATTACGTCAGTTGTGTGAAAGAGCAATTTAGAGAAAAAAAAGCTAGCATGCAAAATCTTACTTAGGAGTAGAGAAGGTAATAAGCCAGATGCTATTAGTCATTTACCAATTCTTTCCCTTGAAAGGTCTGAAAAAAGTCATTTCTGAGTATTCAAACAAGTTGGTATAAGAAAATTTATACAAATGCAATATGAATTTTCTCTTTCAATGAAAAAATTTCATGAGCAGTTTGGATACCTTGAAAAATTCCTTTGCAAACTATAAAAAGAGAAAACAGTAAAAAGATATTTTTAACAGTATTGATGAAGTAACTGTAAAGCAAAACTAAAAAAGAAAAAAAGAAAAACAAAACAAAACAAAAATTGTAAGAGGTAAATGAGGCTAGTTTACCAGCAATATTCTCAAATGCTGTTGAAATACTGTTTGGAAGGTTGTGCAATAGCTTCAGGATAGCCAGAGAAGACTCCCAAATGAGCATTTTATGAGCATGTTTCTAAGACTTCAGTTCTGTCCAGGTAGGCTACAGTAAGTCATAGCATTCCAGTACTCCCACTGAAACATACAGAAAAAGACGAGGGAAAAAATATAAGGAAAGTAATAATTTAAAAAGCTTTGTAGCACTCTAAAACCAGAGAGGATTTGATGAATTAGAACTAGGGGTTTGAGGACTGCTTCAAGGTGACTTTGGGATATTTGAAACCCTTGAGGGCATTTCAAAGACAGACTTAAGATCAGGCTTAGCTCACTTGGAGAATTTTAAAGAGAAAACAGTGAACACCTTGGTTATCTTGAAGAGCTGTCATGATAGACTGGAAATTACAGAAGCCAAACGCTTTTAGGTTACCAGGTTTCCTCAATTTATTGAACTGTTTGGACTACTGTAAAAATGCTAGGTTCTTAGTCTGAGGACATAAAAAGCCCAAGAAAAAGCTACAATACTCTAATGGTGTCAAAAGGACAAAGTCCCACTAAAAACAATGTACTTTTGCTAGGAGCAACTATGAAAAAAATTATATGTCAGTTTGATCATCCTTAACATAATAGCTAACGGAAATATTTTCATAAGCAGAAAGAAGGTATCTTTCTAACAGACGGTGCTGGTCTCTGTCACAAGTTGTTTTCCAGAGTTTGAAGCTGAAAGAATGGAAACTAAGAATAAAAAGAGCAAAGATGAAAATCTCCTAAGAGGAAAATTATACTCAAGGCTTTAGGGCACGGAGTGTGAAAAATTGCCAGCCGCTCAACCAAAACATCAGGAAGCCAAATAACAAATCAAAGGTGAAATGAGCTTATTAGATCTGCAACTAGCCCAGAGTCTCCACATTCAGTTTCAACTTAATTGAATAGTTCAGAACTACTAACTTGTTATCTAGATGTCAAACACACACACGCTCACCTTATCTAAAACAGGCAAAGAAAAAATAAAGGATTAAAAACTGAATGAAAAACAAAAAAGAGAATGGTACACAAATGAAATCACATTAAGGATTACATTACATGTAAATAGAATATACCTCGGATAATGGGGACTACTATCCTGCCCTTTATGTCCCACCAGTGTGACAGACATATCACTCCCAAGTTAACAGTTGGCCTGTCTTCCCCCAGCTCTGTGCAAAACCCCAAAGGTTCTGATCAGTGGGCAGAGCCAAAACCAGAGAACTAGTTTCTGTATAGCTCAATTCAGGGACCTTAACTTTATTTGGAACTCTCCAGGGAAGAATGCTTACCTTCAGAAGCTGAAAACAATAGAGATCTAAGCAGTGGGCATTTAAGAAAGAGCTAGTTCTGTGAAAGTTATAGCAACAAAGTGGTAGAGCAGCCAGGCTTTAACAAAGAGAAAACAAAAGCACAGCTAACTGGGCTCATCTCTTGGGTCTGGTAGTATGGGTGGATATGCCTTACTGTGCCCTCTGAGGACAACAACCAGGGGATATGCCTTACCGTGCCCTCTGAGAACTACTCTTCCCTGGCTCAATGCAGAACATACAGAAAGTATCCTTCAAATCACTCACCGGCCCATCAGCACAGTAAGAAAGCCTTATTAGCTTAAAGGGCTTAATAACAAGTTTGGCACCATCAGAATATTTAAAATAAAAACACACAAACCTAAACACACTTCACAAAGACATTCAAACACGTGTATAAAATTAAACTTTCACACATTTCTAGTGATATGAAAATAATCCTACTTCTTTTGTATGGCCACTTTGACAGACTAGCACAAACTTGGTGTAAGTCACCATGTTAAGACAACATAAATTTATTTTCTTGCGATGGAGACTTTTCAAGGATAGAATTCCAAAGTCAATATCATTGGGCTGATATTGAGGTATCGGTAAGGTTGTACTGGATTCCTTGGCTTGTGGAAGCTCCTGTCCTGTGTTTAAGGCCAGCATCTTCAAATCTCTCCCTCACATATTCACATCAAATGTCTTCTCTTCATACGTCAAATACCCTTCTGCTTCTTTGTTATAAGGATGATGTGGTTGGATTTTGTGGGTAGTCAGCTAAACCAAGATAATCTCTTCATCCAAAAAGCCTTAATTTAATCATATATGAAAATAATTTTATTTGAAACTAAAGCAATTTGTGAATTAGGACCCGATTTTCTATGAAATCGATTTTCAGACTACCCAACAGAAAAACCAGTCAAGGAAACTATTTCACAGTTTCTTATTAGTCAAATATATACCAATATTCACCTCCCCTAAAGCCCAACAATTCTGTTCCTTGGTTAAATACAAAAGAAATTAAAACATACAACACCAAGAAGATTGTTTAAGAATATCTTTCGGGCTCGGCACCTGTAGCTCAGTCGCTAGGGCGCCAGCCACGTACACTGTGTTGTGTATTCAGCTGGAGGGTCTGAATCCAGCCCGAGTCTGCCAAACAACAACTGCAACCATAAAACGACCAGCACGGTGGTGGGCACCAGTAGTCCCAGCTACTTGGGAGGCTGAGGTAAGAGAATCGCTTAAGCCCAAGAGTTGGAGGTTGCTGTGAGCTGTGATGCCACAGTACTCTACCAAGGGCGACATAGTGAGACTCTGCCTCAAAATAAACAAAAGAATATCTTTCTGCTTAATATGCAACACCCTGTGGCTAGAAACAGTCCAATATTGTCAACAGAATAGATAATAAAATTGAGAAATATCTGCACACAGTATACTCACATAAATTATCTGTTAATATACAGAGCGACCATGAAATTCATGGGCAATGTAAAATAGAGTGTAATGTAAAACTGCACACGACCTTTAGGGCCCCCCTGTATATGTGAACATATGCACATCTGTGTGTGTTCGTGTGTGAATGTGTGTATCATGAGCATCCTTTATCAACACTTTAACATTTGAAATGCTCTAGAAACTGAGACGTCTTCAACTCTGATGTGAAACATGTCACAAAAAGAAAATTTCACACCAGACCTCATGTGACAGGTCATACTCAAAGGCAGTCAAAATTTTGTTTCATTCACAAAATCATCATGATATTTCATAAAATTACCTTCTGTGTGCATAAGTCATACACAGGGTGGCCATAAATTCCATGTGCGATGTTAAATGCAAAATTTTAAATTGCACATGAACTGTATGGCCACCCTGTATGAAACAGAAGTGAGGTTTGTGTTTAGACTTATATTCCATCCTCAGATGTCTTGTTATGTGTATGCAAATATTCCAAAATAGTAAAAATCTAAATCTAAAGAGTAAAAATCTCTGGTCCTAGGACTTATAAAGCATAAAGCACTCTGGTCCTAGGACTATCAAGAAAGGGATATTATATCTATCTATCTATTTATCTATCTATCTAAATAATAGAATATTTTCAGCAACAACATTAAAAAAACTAGAAATCCACACATCCGCACATAGGATCTCAAGATTTCTGGATCAAAAAATCCAGATGCAGTAAGAAATGTCATATAATTCTGTTCAAATATAGTTGACGAAGAAACGACACTGAAAAATAATAAAAATAATCATTGCCTAGATTGAGAGTTGTCAGAAACACTGGCAACCTGATTGTATGTACTCTCACATTCATCTGAAAATTAAAAATAAAAATCCTAAAGGTGTTTAAAAATCAGATACTAGGAACAGAAAATTCTAGAGGAAATATGTATTTCTTCTATGCATTTAGATAAAATGTAATAGCATTTACTAACACATGTTGAACAAGTAGTATACATCAGACACTCTAAAATACTTACACACTTCAAAAATATTGAATTTGTTCCTCAAAAACCATAATTTAGACAAATTGTTTTTCTTTTTGAGACAGAATCTGTCACCCTGGTAGAGTCCCATGGCATCAAAGCTCATGACAACCTCAAACTCCTTGCCTCAGAAATCCCCTTGCCTCAGCCTCCCAAGTAACTGGAACGCAGACACCTACCACGAAGCCCGGCCTGTGTTTTCTATTTTTAGTAGAGATGGGTTCTTACTCTTGCCCAGGCTGTTCTAGAACTCCTGAGCTAAGGCAATCCACCTGCCTTGGCCTCCCAAAGTGCTAGGATTGCAGGTGTGAGAATTTAGAGAATATTTTTATACCAATTATACACCTTCAAAAGGTTACACTGCCAGTAAAGTGGAATAATCAAAATTAAAATAGATGTTATTAGCCATTGTCAATATTCATTCTATATTTACTCATCCTGAAGTGAATATTTCAGTGTTGAATAGATTGTCTTATGAAACAATAGGCACATAAATTGCATTTCCTTGAAAACCCAATTTTGTATAAATGAATAAGTTACACCTTTGTTACTATTTCTCTGACTTAATGTCTGCTTGAAGTTCAATGCTCTACTGTGCCTATTTCATAAGCACCAGACAATACTGTCTATTACTTGAGTAAAAACACCTTATATTTATGTCAATCCTAGCTTTTCATGCAAAATTTGGCATTTGCAACAAAAATCAAAACCCCATATCATTCAAAACACACTTAACAAAAAGCTGCTTTCTCTGGGTTCTTCTTCTGTACCTTCCCTTAATTCGTCTATGAGCTAAGGATGCAGAAAGGTTGCCAGACCCTGCCCTCTCAGAACTAATAAAAGCAATAGGCCGATAAAGTATAATATCTCAGCTAATGTCAGCCCAAGAATATGAATTAGCACAAACTTCATACTTAAAATTCAACAGACTTAAGTGACTTGAATAAGGAAAGAAGGGAACAGATTTGTTGAAGTATGCATGTCTTAAGATTTTACTTTCTATCCTGAAATATATTTGCATTTTCGACACTTTTCCACAGAATAAATTCAACTTTTTGTATTGCTTATTTTGAGGCATTAGAAGTGGGAGACATGTTAATTATCTATACCATTTCTCACCAGAACTTGAATCTGTCCTGAGGATCATCTGAACTGTGGAACTCTTAGAAGAACCAGAGGATACATCTCTTTGAAGGTACCCAGCACTGAAATATTTTGAGTCTATTAGAACTTTCTAATTACACTTTTTAAGGATAGTTTTGTGTTTGTTTGTTTTGTTTTATTTTTCCCCTAGGAAATGGGTAGAGCCTGAGGAGACAAGAAAATAAAGTGATATGAACGAATTCACCAAAAGAGTGAATACAAAAGACTAAGGGGCACATTTTCTGTATACAAATATATGAAGTAGGTTTTTCTTGGACTGAATGTACTCTGAATATTAAAATGCAGTGTCTACGGAAGAACAAGTTTTTAAAATTTAGTTTCCTATTTAAATGAAATTTGTTAATTATCAGAAAAATACCCTGTCATTTTTAGCAACATGTTTTTACCCAACATTTTTAGCATTGCTGCATATGAAAAGGATATTTTGATATAAAAGAAAAAGAAAAAATATTCCTTTCATTGAGAAGACAGTTTGCTACAAAAATCTTTCAGATAAACTAGTGAAATTTTGGAGAAAAACACATATAAAAAAGTACTTCAATCCACATAGCAGAAATATCAGTGCAAAAATTCAATAAAGAAATTCAAATTTGAATATGGAACTTGAGTAAGAATAGCTTCTATGCATTGGTTGTAATGATCATGGTAGTGAGGCATAGTATATTAATCGTCATCCTGTACCTCAGAGCTGAGAGATTACTGTCTCATTTCTGAAGAATTCTAGTTCTGCTAAAGAAACATTTGTTTGATTGTTTTTGCTATTTGTTTGTTTTGTTTTATTTTTCAGAAAGTGACATGTGTATATGGCAGCAACATGCTGCCTTTAATATGGTGAATGATTATTGCCGCCCAACAAATTTAAAAGCTGAAGATATAAAACATTGATGTGGGAAACAGCTATGTTTCTTTGCAGTGAGAACTAAAGTCACAGAGTTTGGAAGCAGGATATTGACAGGAAAGCCTTTTTGAATACTTCTGGGTTTTAAAAATTATAGGGAGACAAGGAGATGAGAACTTTGTAAAACTAAAACCTTAAGCTTCATTGTACACCTGTGTGAACATTACAAAGAATTGACCAGATTTCACACTGGTAACAGGTCTGTAAATCTGTAGGAATGCAAAGGAATTTCTTTTCACATCAATGGTAGATCTCTCTCTGTAATGTGTCAGGGTCAGGAAGATACACTTTTAAAATACATACACTTGTCAATTATATCATGCACTGTTTAAACCAAATGAAATATCTAGACATAGAACATGCTTTAAAAGAATTGTACAGCGTTTCTGTCTTTCACAGAGACCCATATGTCACAAAAGTTCCTTTAAATTTTGAAGAACTTATTAAAAGTATATGTATCATGGGTTTTTGGTATAAATTTTACTCATAGAAAAGAGAAAGCATATTTTTCTCTATATTTTGACTCCAAAATCAATTTGTAGCAAGCTCATGTACTTCAAGTAACAGCAATGATCCCTAGATACTTATAGGAGGACAGTTACTAAACAGAAATGCTAAACATTTTACTTATGAAAGACAAGAGAGCCTTAAAGCCAGGAGAGAATAATGTTAGCATTGAGGTATTGAGGTTAAGGGCCAGCAGAGAAAATACCTTTAACATTAATCATGTTAATGATACACCAATTAAAAGACAGTTGTTGAATGGTTAACAATAAGAACAAAAGACTGCTAGAAGTTGTGTACCAAAAAAAATATCATGTTTAATATAAAGATTTAGATAGCTTAAAAATGAAGAGATAGGCAGAGATATACCATTTTCTCATGATTTATAATTCCTCCGATGTGTATCTGGATGAGGTCTACTAGAATTTTGTGAAGAATTCTGTGACTAATTAGTGGGAAATTTGGATCTGTAATTTTCTTTTCTTGGGACCTATCTTCTAATTTTGGTATACAGGTAATTAAAGTTAGTTCATAGATTCAACTGGAAATGTACTTTTATCTTCCATTTATTCTGAGTTATGTAAAGAATTGGTTTTAATTTTTCTTTAAAAACAATCATTTGTGGTGTAGTAGCATTTCAGTCAATGGCACATATGTGATGAGCAACCTGTAAGAGTATAACAGAGCTGAAAACTACCTATCCCCTGGTGATCTCATTACTATCATAATGTAGTAGCACAACTCCTTGGATGTCTTTTATGATTTTAATGTAGCCTCAGCGTAAAATGTTTATAAAGTCTACAGTAGTGCATAGTAATGTCCTAGGCCTTTGCAAGCATTCATCCCCATTCATCGACTCACCCAGAGCCACTTCGTTCCCTGCAAACTGCATTCTCAGCAAGTGCCCTGTATAGGTGTAGCATTTTTTAAATCTTTTATATTGTATTTTTACTGGCACCATTTCTATGTTTAGGTGTTCTTAAATTTATACCTCCTTACTGTTATACTACAGTTATCTACAACAGTCAAGTCTATAGCCTGGGAACAATAGGCTATTCCCTATATCATAGACATAGGTTGTAATATTTAGATTTGTGTAAAAGTACATTCTATGATGTTCACACGATGATGAAATTGCCAGGTGATGCAATTATCAGAACATATGTCTGTCATTTAATAATATATCACTATATTTTGTAGAATTCATTAATGCAGCAATCTGGCTTTAGGCTTTTTTTTTCATTGATAACTAATTCAATCTCTTCTTTTATTATATGCCTATTCATATTGTCTATTTGTTTTTCAGTCAGTTCTGGACATTTAATCTATATAGAAATTTGGGTATTTAAGTTGTCTGAGTCTTTGGAATATAATTGTCCATTGCAGTTACTTTTAATCTCCTATATTGCTGTAACATTGATAATAATGTCCCCTCTTTTATATCTGATTATATGAATGGTGTTTGCTCTGGTTTGAATGCCTTTGTCCCCTTCAAATTCCTTTGTTGGCAGCCTAATTCCCTATGCAAGAGTGTTGAGAGGTGGGGCCTAATGGGAGGTACGTTGGTTACCAGAACTCTACCCTTATAAACGGATTGGATTAATGTTTCTATAACATGAAAAGGATTTGGGGGAAGCAGCTTTCCTCTCTTCTGCTCTCTTCCATGTGAGGAGTGATATTTGTCTCCTCTGGAGAATGCAGGATTCTAGGTGCAAACTTGGGAGCAAAGACGAGCCGCTTACTGAAATCACACCTGCTGGCAGCTTGGACTTGAATACCCCGGTCTCCAAAACTGTAAGAAATAAACTTCTGTTGTTTGTCAATTATTCCGCTTTAGTAGTCTGTCATAGCAACACAAAGGGAACTAAGAAAGTGTTCCCAGAACATATTTTGCATTATTTCTGTCTTTTCAGATGTGTTTATGCTTGTTTTAAACCCTAGCATATGGTCTCTTGATTAATGTTGCAGGTGGAGGTGAGAAGAAGGTGTTCTCTGCTGTTTGCGGTGAAGCAGTCTATGCACATTACATCTATAAATGTTGCAAACTGAAAAATACATTGTGATAGTTTTTTTTTATACAACTGTATGTGTTTTAAAGAAAGAACAAAGAAGAGGAAGTATATATTAATAGCTCTTATACTAATCTTATCATTCTGGTTCTTTTTGTTTGTTTCTGAGGACTAGAGTCTCCACCAGAGTCATTAATTTAGCCCAATTCAGCTTTCCTTCTACCCAATTCTTTGAATTGTTATTGCCAAATATATTTCTGTATGTGAAAAGACCAACAGTATTCTACATATGTATTATTTTATATAAAAATTACTATTTAAATCAATTAATGGAAAATGAATTTTATTTCAGTCTTTTTAAATTATGTAATGACCATTCCTATTTATTTGTATATTACTGTGTATATTTCAATTACTACCTAGTGGCCACTTAATTGCAGCCTAAAAACCTTCCTTTAATATTTCCTCTTAAGTCAGTCTACAGTTGCAAATTTCGGGGTTTTTTTGTTGTTGTTTTGTTTTGTTTGTTTGTTTGTTTTTCTGAGAATGTCGTTAGTTTACTTTCTCTTTTGAAAAAACCTTTTCCAAATACAGGGTTCTCTACTGAGTCTTTTTTTTTTCCTTTGAACATTTTGAATGTGTTATTGCTGTCCATTCTGTCCTCCTTGGTTTCTGACAAAAAAAATCAACTGTTGATCTTACTAGTCTTCCTTTTTAAGTGACCAGTCCTTTTTGCCACGCTTCTTTTAAGGTTTGTTCCTTGTCTTTGCCCCCAGCACTTACACTGGGATGTATCTATTTGAGTCTCTTTTTTCCTTACTCTCTGTCTGCAACTCTGATTATGCACTTTGATGCACATGATGGTGTTCACGTTTCCCTGAGGATTTCTTCATTTATTGCCACTCTTTTTTTCTCTGTTTTTCGGATTGTGTAATCAATATCAATCTTCTTTCTTCTGCCAGTCTAAATCTATCAGCAAGGCCTTTTAATGAATTGTCCTTTATTATTGTATTTATCAACTACAGAATCTTATTTATTCTTTTTTGTAATTTCTCCTTACTGATACTCTCTATTTGATAAGGTATTGTTTTCATCACTTTCTTTCCTTCTTTTAGCATGATTTCCTTTAGATATTCAAATGCTTTACTAATGGCTACATGGAAGTTTTTGTCTCTTAAATTCGGTACGTGATTGCTCCCATAGACAGTTTCTGTTACTTCATATTCTTTTCTCTGGTGTATGTGGCAACTTTGCTGTTTCTTTGTATATTTCCTAATTTGTATTGGAAAGTAGATAATATATTGTAGCAAATGTAGATATTGTCCTACCCCCCAAGCCCAACGTGGGTCTTCTTATGTCATGCATGCATTGACTCGTTTATTGACTGGCTGCCTTATTTTAGTGAAGTTTATTTGCCCACTGAAAGGTGAAATCTCCGATGTGCCTTGAGGAGACATAACCCCAGGTAAAAAATTACCCTGGGAACATAGACACTTTGGCAGGATTCTCCTTGACTGAACTTAATACTTAACAACCATAAATAGCTGTTCAACATAAATGGCTGATTACTCTGTTGTTCTCCACAATGTTTTTAGGCATAAATTACATCACAGTTGACTCCAATCAAATTAGAGTTCTCCAATAAGAACTGAATCTCAGCTTCCCTATATTGTAATAGTCTAGATTAATTATGATGAAAATAAATTATAATGTAAAAATTTCAGATATTAATATAAGAGGTCTCTAGATATTTATTTATATGGCATTTCCCAAAATGTTTTTCTCAGAAAAAAACATTAAATTCATATAGAATATATGTGTGTGTTCTTTTTTTCTTTATTTGTCTGAGTCCTGTGCTTTGCTTTGTCTAATAGCAATAGAAAACAAGAAAATAGTAATTTTTATCCAAATTTCAGTTGTTATTTGTAAAAATTTTCTTAGCTACTGTCTCATTTTTTGAATTGAATGTAGCATATTTTAGTCCAATAGTTTTCACTAGCCTAAAATACCTCATACATCATACGTCAGGGGGCTGTGAAGATCATGGCCCCAGTCTGGGCTTTCTCTTGGTGCCACTACCAAGCATAACCACAGTCTGAAAGCACTGTGACTCAGACATCACTAAAAGAGGAAACCAACTGGCAGGGACAAGCTGGGGTAGAAAGAAGAAATCAGGCAGCAGTGGCAATTTAACAACAAAGTTTAATTCTTTTAAGTATGTAAACACACTGAAGTTTATGAGCAGATAAAACACACCTGAAAGGAAAATGTGGGTCTCTTCCTTGCAAATGAGGACAGACCCCTTACAAACTTTTTCCATTAATTTATTTCCCAATTCCTAGCTTTGCTCCACCTACTTCTAATGTTTATGCATTTCTTAACTCATGTTTATGCAGTTATGTCACTTAATGTCTTGATGAAGCTGACTCTACATTATTATTTTTATTATTATTTTGTTTATTTATTTATTTATTTTGAGACAGAGTCTCACTTTTTCACCCTTGGAAGAGCGCTGTGGCATCGTACCTCACAGTGATCTCAAACTGTCCCAAGCGATTTTCTTTCCCGCCCCAATACCCAGCTTTTTTTTTTTTTTTACTTTTTAAATATATGTATTTTTATATTCTTCATTACATTAGTTCCCCCCCACCCCTCCGTGGCAAGACAGAATTGATTTACATAAAAGAATACAGAAAAAACCAAAGCTCCTGGTAGAGGGAGAGATTTCAAGTGGGGAGAGAGATGCTCTCTCGGTTCCTCTCCCGGTCTTTCCCCGTCTCCTCCTCTAGGCCTCTAGCCTCAGGGTATATATAGGTGTATGGGTTCCTTGGCCAGGAAACAAGTGAATACAGTCCCTTCCACCAGGGGCAAGGTGAATGAGTGTATCAATGAATGGACACAGTCCATCCATGGAATTCAGGCCTAGGAAATTCACAAGAAACTGACCTAGGCATAGGAAATGGGGGTTCCACCTATTTCCTCTTTTACAAGTGAAAGATTATTAATTTTTGTAAGTTAAGTCCACTAAGATGTCATATTTCTATTTCCTCCCCTCAGTATCTAATATCTATCAAGTCTTTCCCATCCTTATTTAGTGGTAAGATATACTTTTCTCTTTTGCATTATTTTGTTACTGTCCTCTAGTGACGTTTATCTGATGCTCAATAGAATATTTTCTACTTTGAAACACTAGATCTTAGCCAATATCCCTATGCCTATCATTGCTGACACATAATAGGACCTAATAAGTTACTGATGAAGAGAGGAATGAATGAATAAAGGAAAGAGCATTTCGAAATGTTAGCCACTCACTGAACACACGTTGCTAAATTAATGGTATGAACACACAATTTTGTTAATCAAAAAGTCTGAGGTTTCATCTTTTTACGAAATGAGTTGGCTGGAGTTGCTAACCAGCTTTATGTTAAAAGGACTGATAAAGTGGTTCCACAAGTTTATATATTTATAATGCATATCCATACACACGGATCAACTCCTTCATTCTCTCGTCCTGATGACGTTAGGAGGAAATGAAACAGAGCAGAGGGAAGTGACTCACTCAACAATGTCCAAGAGACACCTAGTGTCAGAAGACGTACCCAGATCTAAAACGTTCACATTCCTAGATGTTTTGGTTCATGTAGAAAAGACTTCTAAAATTCTTTAGCTTAATATACTTATTTAAAGCAAACATTTAAATTAAATGCCATGGAAAATTGGACTTTCTCCAAACAAGGTCAAATACTAATTTAAGGCGATTTTTCATACACAGTCCCACAAAAGATGGTCACTCACGTGAGGATTCTTTGCTCTTTCATTTAGTAATTATTTTCCTAATCTGTTTATAATTATTCTGAGGTTTATATTTACGAACACAGGCTAACTTAAGTTACAGTCCTGCTAATGTTTTGACATCTTCTACAAAAATGTAGTCCTGTTTGTCGCATTTATGAATACAGTTTTTTAAAGTACTATACTTTTGTATGCCATATACACAAACATATTATATCACGTATACTCCAATTAAATTTACTGTGTCTATTTACCAAGTTTTCAGATATCCCAGAATTTTCTGGAGAAAAAAGGTGTTTGTTCCTATTCACACTGTAGAAAACATTTGGTATAGAAAAGGGCTAGAGTTTTGCAAACATTTGTTGTAGATAACAGACATATACCATACAGAGATAGTTCCATACCTGTTTTATTGGAAAGTCTGAATGACACCATCTTATCAGGAATATTACAGACATTCCTCACTGAAGCAATGCAGCTGTAATTAGCATAGTCCTGAGGCCGAAGGTTCTTCAGTTTTAAGATCTTTGTTTCACCCTGAAAATGTAGAAAAGGTCATTAGGAAAAGCCAATGGTAATCAGAACGAATGAATGAAACATGACATTAGGTTGTATTAAATTATATTATCAGGACATAGCAGATTGTCTTATTTTTTAAGGAAAACATCCTAAATTTTTTTAAAGCATTGCATTATAAAATAACACTATAATATTAATTATGCCTGTAGATTAAAAACAGACTGCAATAAAAATTCAGAACATTTTCTTTGCAGTCTTCCTAGAGGGAAAATTCTATTTCTGGAGGTAGTTATACAAATTATTATGCAAAGATCAGACCAGTGTAGTTAATAATGGATTGTATTTAACAAACATTGCGATCTATGCAGACATCAATATGAAAAAGTATGAAATAAAAGAACCCCAAAGAAGGGCCAATAAATGAAAAACTGTTGTTAGAACAAAGGTAATGAAGTAAATCTAATGACGTGTAATTAAATTTACAGATATAAAAATCCTGTGTGCATAGAGTGATAGGTGAGAGACCTAAAAGTGGATTAAAGAAGCGTTCATTGGTGTTTTGATAATATGATTGTGCCTGTTATTTTATGGGTCAGGGGTCCGAGGGCTAGGTCTCCAGATAAATCTACAAAATTGTACACCCATCGAAATCGGCCAAGTGGCCAGAAACCTTACAGAATCTTGAGCCAGGAAAGGCTATGGAAAAATATTGGCTTGAAATTGTTCAAAGGGTGAAAAGAATCAGCAATGGATGACAATAGGAATCTCCTCTGCCCAATTCAGATGAGGGCACCTCGGGCTTCTCTGCCTTCTGAAGTATTGATGCAGATTTCAAGCAGCTCCTCTGGGAAGTCACTGACTGTGCTGTCAGGACGTCCCAGTGGCTGTGCAGTACTCAGGAGAGCAATTTTCAAAACGTTAACTTTATCTAGGTAACATCTATATGGTATGCTGTGTTTCTTCCACTGTACTTGGATAACATTATCTGTAGTGTACACTTAGAAATACTTAGTGTCTTAAAACATAAAGACACTGTCCTTCTTTGGTGGGAAAACAGGCCCAGACCTAGGCACAAGATTTCCAAATGTGTCAAAGGAAGCCAGGTGCAGGGTCTTGTTCGTGCAGTCCCAGCTACTTGGGAGGCTGAGGTGAGAGGATCACTTAAGGCCAATGAGCTTGAGACCAAATGTGTCAAATGAACCTGTACTCCAGTGCCCCTGGACATTATGGCATCACTTTTTGCATTCACTGTCAAACTTCAATCCTAAATGCCTTTAGCAATTTAAATAACCTTTTACCTTTGGATTTTGTTAAAGGAAAACATTTCAATTTTATATACAAACACATAAATATACCTCAAATATACAAGAAGTCTTTATATTTTTCTAGAATTTATATTTAAAAATATTTTGTTACATTAACCATATAAAATTCCTAGAAACATGTTCTTAGATAGAATAGTTGAAAGAAAATGTTATACTAGAATTAGTTGACTGAATTTTTGAATGAAGTGATACATCTTACCTCTCCTACCTCTGTGATACTTAATACTCAGATTTTTTTTTTTTTTTTTTTTTTGAGACAGAGCCTCAAGCTTTCCCCCTGGGTAGACTGCCGTGGCATCACAGCTCATAGCAACCTCCAACTCTTGGGCTTAAGCGAGTCTCCTGCTTCTACCTCCCAAGTAGCTGGGACTACAAGTGCCTGACTAATTTTTTATTATTATTATTAAATCATAGCTGTGTACATTAGTGCAATCAAGGGGTACAAAGTGCTGAACTATTTTCATCAAACTAATTAACATAGCCTTCATGGCATTTTCTTAGTTACTGTAGGACGATATTTGTATTCTGCATTTAGTAAGGTTGCCTGGCTAATTTTTGGTTGTAGTTGTTGTTGTTTGGTAGGCCCTGGCTGGATTTGAACCTGCCAGCTTTGGTGTATGTGGCTGGCGCCTTAGCCGCTTGAGCTACAGGCACTGAGCCTCAGATTTATTATTTCTTTTAATTTTCTTTCTCCTTCAACGTTTAAATTGTGTCAGAATTCCATCTGTTCCACAGTTAAACCAACTTTATAAAATTTCTGTAGGTGATATTTTCCTTGATGAATTTCTACTATAAGGCCTATTTTCCTGCCCTGTCCAGGTCTTTATCCCTAGTCTGTTATAGAAATTTCCCTTAAGTTTCAGAGGCATTTTTACCTCAACATCCAGATGCTTCCCAGACACCCTGAAACTCAGCATATCCTGAATTGAATTTCAAATCAATTCCTCTAAGCCCCCTCTTCCTTGTCCAATAACAGGAAACTACACAATATAGTTTCTTATATTCTTCTTCTCTAGAGAAAGGATCAGCTAAATCCTTTCATTAACCTTTAAAAACATTCAATCTTAATTATTCTTTTTATTTACTTTTAATCGTAATACTCTAAATTCTACATTAAGCTGAAGTTCCAGACTGTGCTTAGCATAATTGAAGTAGGCAAGCAAGCGTAATGGTCCAGACTTTGACTCACTGCTGAGGTCTAAGGGACACATAAAACTTGTGTACCTTTAAGATGTACTCCTGTATATTTTGATATACAGTGTGGAAATAGTCACCACACTGGAGCTAATCAACATAGACTTCACCCACACAGTTACTATTTTTTTCTACTTTTTAACAATAGGAAATGTGATTATACCATTTTCCTGCTAGATCATGTCAATGACTTAGTATTATTCTTGCAGACAAACACAGAGTGGCTAACATTTCTCTCTATACGATCTGCATCCTTGAATCTCTGGTCTTATCTCATTTTCTTAGGACCTAATACACCTAATACAGACGTCTGGCTCCTCAGCCCTATGTGTCACCAGCTCCACCTCCCTCTGAGACGCCAGCATCGCTCCTCCACTGGCTGAAGTGGCAGAATTCCTTTTTACAAGAGAATCTTTTATATTTATTTGGGTAATGGATTTATGTTCTACTAATATCAGATTCTTCCCCTTGTCAGGAAGACACTGGAGAGTAGAGAATTATATTCTGAGTCCCTAGCACAGGACTCAGTATAGAGTGGACGCTTCTAAAATGAGTAGTTCTTCAGTTTAAAGTACTATAACAATTCAGGGCTTTGGGTTATATATATATATATATGAATACAATAAACTATATATTATATATATAATACAATAAATATATATATATTTATTTATTTCTCCAGAATTTACTATTTGCTTGTTGCTGATATAAATTCAATAAATGTTAAATAAAAAAATTAAAGCTTAAATGCATTTAGAGAAAAATATCCTTACTATGTTAAAATAATCAACAGATATTTGTGTACAATATAAAGAAAGAAAGAGGCCACAGTCCCCTGTTAACAATTTACCTATTACACATTTGGTTTTGCAATGAAGTTTATACTGAAGACAAAATATCAGAATAAAAGGAAGACTTGAAAAAGAAATAAAATAAAATTAAAAATCAGTGGAAATAAAAATGACAAATATGAATGATACAAACACGTGCAATTACACATATAAAATAATAAAATAATACATAATATATTCACTTACACATTATATATGTAATTACTCTAAAAAGAATCAGACTCTAATATTTCTGGAAGGTTCATTATAAGTAGTAAATATTCTAAAAGCAACTATACGATGATGATAGGTCTCAAATATAAACAAAGGATGAACATTGTCATTTATGTGTATATTTAATGTTAGTCTCTTTAGTCACATGGAGTAAATTATAATCTGTCGGCATTTCTTGTTTCTGTTTCTACTGACAA